>CBVK0102204590.1:0-11519 GCA_900067695.1 Picea abies
GCGATTATAGAGGAGATGGCTATTATTCAAGTGGGAGATTTCTGATTATGGAAATAATGTGGCGATTATGGAAATAATGTGTCAATTATGGAAACTATGGCATGGGGTGGAAAGTAATAATGGAAAATAGTTCATTTAGAGATAATTCATTACACAATATTTTAGAAAGCATACATGTCCTATATTATGTGAAGTGGTTATCCTTCGTATGAGTGTCATGCTAGTGGAGTTGCGGCAATAGAAATAGAGTCACATCAACAGTCTTGTCTAGAATATCAACATTGACATTACTTATTATCTCCACCAAAAGTGCAGTAACGATGATGCACATAAATTGAAATTTGGAAGACGAGTCGCAACAATGAGATTTTTGGTGATGTCTCTGCAACACTGAGAGTTGTAGCAGCGGGAGTTACAACCTCAATAGTGTAGACGGGAATGGAAACATCGGTGGTGCAGATGGAAGGTGTGGACAAGAGTTGCAGAATAAAGTAAATATGCAAGTGGAGTTGCGAAAATGAGAGTTGCATCAAAGGGAGTTGCAACAATAGGGTTTGAAAAAAAGGGATGAGGGGAGAGAGCATTGAAAAATGGAACAAAGTTGCAAGAAAAATTTCAACAACGGGAATTGTGACAAAGGGAGTTGCTACAAAGGAAGTTGCAGCTGTGAGAGTTGAACCAATAGGATTTGCAGCAAAGGTAATTTCATCAACAAGAGTTTCAACAATGAGAGTTGAAGCAACGGGAGTTGCAAAAAGAGAGAAGTTGCAACAATAGGAGTTGTAGCAGTGGGAGTTGTAAAAATGAGAGTTGCAACAAAGGGAATTGGAGCAATGTCGTTCTTCTTCATTACATATCTTGAAAAAAAATTATTAGCACAAACAAAACTTTATCAGAAGTATCCTGAAATAACAATCATAAAACCGTGAAGTGCCCTTCTTCTTATTTTTTGTAAGCATGCCTTGCGCCATCATAAGTTGATTTTCACAAAACATGCCCTCAGGCATGTCCCTAATTATTTTCACACATGGTTTATTATTATTGTTATTTTCTCTCTCTGTTTTTTTTTTAGTATAAAATAATCATTCAGCAAGGGTTCCCTCCTTGTTGACAATTTCTAGGTCGTTGTCAGGCCATCCACTAATGATCGTATTTAAAAAGGCGTCCTTAGATAGAGGTTTATGATATAATTGAATCACGTGTCCATTTTCCATCATAGGATTTCTCTCATTATCTATGATGCAAATTTTTATGGCTCCATTATCATATACAATATCAATATTATAAGGCCCAAGCCATCAAGTGCAAAACTTCCCTCTAAAATCCTTGAACCTGGAGTCAAATAATAAGGTCTGGTATCCAACTTTGAATTTCTTCTTCTTAATGACCAATTTTAACCATATCCAAAATATGGTGATTAATATAGAAAAAACGAGGCTTGAATTTATTATAACCAAAATCCAATTGTTATCATTGTATTTTCTTACAATTATAGAACATCAAATTTATAATGATTTTGGTATTGTGAAAGTGTTAGCACAAATTTCCACACTTGATAGAATATAAATAATTATGAATCAATAATTTAGAAATCTGTGCAACTATAAGAGGAAGTTTCCAAACATGTCACTGACAAATAATCCTCTCCATTTGGGCTAGTGCTTGCCAACCTCAAGGGTGTGTCCCTAGTATTTCCTCATGTTGATTTCAACTTGTAAATATACAAAATAAGCCATAAAAAATAGCAAGAAAATGTGTTTTTGGTTACGATTATACAACCAAAACTTATATTGTTTGGTTTTAAAATGTTTGTGGTGGAATATATGCAACATTAAATTAAAGAAAAACCGAGAAAATTAGAAATAGAGCACTATTAGGAGGTTGATTGCACCAAACTAACATGCTAATAACTTCTAAATCATGCACAAAATTCAACACAATACCAACAATCCTCGAGAGATTGATACGAGCATAGCAAAGTTTTATTACTGCATTTTCCAAAAAGGATGATTGCACCATGGAGACAAGTATAGAAACCGATAGAGTGATGACCCTTGCACAAAGAAAATAGAAGATAGAAAAAAGAAGAGAGAGAATGAGAGAATATGTTGATGATGAAGAAATACAACCTCGAAACAATGAAGAAACCATGATTATATAGAACCATGCAGGTGCATATCTCAAGAAAATATTTTCCTCATGCCATGTGCACTAAAGAGTAAAGTGAATTGATGTGGCCATGCACCTCAACTGATGATGAGTGTAACTCCTATGGATACGAAGAAGAACAGTTAGAAGTCTATGTGCTCTGAGTTTAACTGAAGAGTAACTAGGGAAAGAGAACCCATGCACATTAAGGAGTGAGGAACCTCTCTTAGTTGAAGCATGCATGAACTAGGTGGAGTAGAAGGAATACATCCACATGGGTGACTAGAGGGAGAGTGGAGTGAAGCAAGGACGAAGTGGGAGAAAGAGGGATTTAAGTGGGAGAGAGGAGTGAAGTGGAATGAAGTGGAAGAGAGAGGGAGTTGAGTGATATGAAGTGAAAGAGAGAGGGAGTGGTGCCTTAGTCAACTAGAGATACTTTGAATTTGACTTGTGACTAAGTGAAAGAGAGAGAGTGGAACTTCAGTTAACTCAACCATGTAACCTCTTAATCTCCTCCATGCTCTAACTCATCCTCAATTGATGCATGCACTAGCTCTCAATGCATGCGCCTTGATGACTCCATGCATGCGCTCTGACGAATCGACCATGCATGGACCTAATTTTTGTCACTTGTCACACTCTGAGACTTCCACATGTTGTAACTTGCAACTACCACATGTCATCCTGCATGGAGACCATACATGCTAATAATAACACTACTAAAAATAGAAATGCTAAAAACAATAGTCTTCCCGAAAAATATGAAAAGACCAAAAATGTTTGGGATTGCTAGGAGAACCCTACCAAATATAGTATGCCTAAAAATAGGCAATGTTAAAAATATAATCTTGTTGTATGTCTAAAAAGGGCCTCATCAGATCCATTATTTTGATAGGAGTTCCATGTTTCATATGATTATTTTAGGTCTAAAAAGGACCTCCTAAGAGATATAATACAATATTATAAGTTAATCATTTTGGGGGGGAGGTTTATTTACAACTCACTTTTTGCACTACAATTCATGTAACTATGGTTGAGTTAAATGAAAACGTTGTCTAAAAGTAAAATTAATAAAAAATAATATATTGATGCGACTAAAATGAAAATATATAACTATAAATAAAATGAACTTTTCAAAAAAGGTAATTGTCCTTAAACAACTAATGACTTTATCCTTTGTCCTTAAATAACTTAAAATAAAATATGAATATAAATTAATAACTTCTTAATTATATAATATATTTTTAAAAATTGGTCATAAGTATAAAAAAATATTTCTCTTTATATTCAAGGTTTTACATTTTAAATATTAATAATGCACGAGCCATCAAGTGCAAAACTTCCCTCTAAAATCCTTGAACCTGGAGTCAAATAATAAGGTCCGGTATCCAACTTTGAATTTCTTCTTCTTAATGAACTTTTCATGCCATTGATATCTTTGATCATGTATGATTTTTTTACGATGTAAGGAATCTTGATTGATTTCATCCAACTGATTGACCTTGAGGAGTCTCTGTTTCTGGGATTCCGTTAGGTCCATTCCAGGTTGTACGATTGTTCTAAGTGTCTAGATCTATGTTTCAATTGGTAGAAATGTTCTCTTTCCATACACTAATTCATATGGGGTGAAACCAGTATTGGTTCTCCATGTCATCTAATAGTCCCATAGAGATTCAAGTAGTATATCATCCCAATCCTTGAGGTGTAATCTGATGGTTTTGGTGATGATGGCCTCAAGGATTTTGTTTGTTCCTTCTACCTGTCCATTGGCTTGTGGGTGATATGGTGTAGTAACCCTATGTTTGATATTTTTTTTTCCATCAAGTCTCCGATGAGCCTTGAAGTGAGCTACATTCCTCCATCAATAATGATTTCCCAAGGTATCCCAAATCTGGTGAATATTTTTTCATGAAGAAATCCTACTAAGTTTGTTCCTTCTACCTGTCGATTGGCTTGTGGGTGATATGGTGTAGTAACCCTATGTTTGATATTTGTTTTTCCATCAAGTCTCCGATGAGCCTTGAAGTGAGCTACATTCCTCCATCAATAATGATTTCCCAAGGTATCCCAAATCTGGTGAATATTTTTTCATGAAGAAATCCTACTATTGCTTGTTCTGTTGCGACTAGGAGTGCTTTGGCTTCCATCCATTTTGTGACATAGTATGTGCATACTAAGATGTATTAATTATGATTGTAGGAAGGATTGATCGTCCCTACAAATTCCAGGGCCCATTTATCAAAGGGTTATAAGACCAATTGTGGCTTTAACGACTTCTCATCTAATTGCACCAGTATTTCCATGCACTAGAAATGATTGCACATTTTTACATATTCCTTGGCATATTTGAAGATAGTGGGCCAATAGTACCCTTGGTGAAGTAACTTGTACCTAGTCTTCTTGCATGCAAAGTGGCATCCACATGGGATGTCATGGAAGGATTTCAAGATATCATGGATCTCATATTCTCGCACACATCTTCTGATAATGAGATCCAATCCTATGTGGAAGAGGAAACCATTGATCCATGAGAATATCCAACTTTTTTTTATGATATTCTATTACTCTTTTGGAGATAAATGGTTTGGTAGTCTAACTACAACCAAATAGTTAGCAATATCCATGAACCTGTTGGGTTGTTATATTCTTTGCATTAAAATTATAGTCGAGGTTGATCGATTGATAGTCGAAGTTGAAGGAATCAACAACAAATCAAAGGTCGAGGTGTTTTGACCAGGTAAAGTTGAAGTCGAAGACATCGATAGAAAGTCAAAGGTCGAGGTGGTTCGACTGGGTAAATTCAAATTTGAAGACATTTATAGAAATTTGAAGACGTCAACCAACAAGAGGTTGACATGAGGGCATGTGGCGATCGACTAAAGACTGAATAAAGGTCGACTAGTAGTCAACTGGTATTCCTACTTGGTAGTTGACTGTAACAAAATCCCAAGATTTGTTGGATTTGTAGTCGATGATATGTGTGGATCTGTAACCGTCTTTGGGTTCCATTTCTTTAGGGTTTTTCCTACTGTAAATCCTATAAAGAAGGCGTGTTGTAATGCTATAAAAGATAATAATGAATCATATAAAAGCTAATAAATAATCATAGAGGTTATTGGTCATGTAGATGTAAGCCAAATTGGATATGGGGTTGTTCTTGTGTAAAGAAAGAAGGTATGATGTTGATTGTGTCTTAGATGTAGAACAAGGTTAGGCATGTAACCTTTTATTTTGAATGAATAAGACTACAAGAGAGTAGAATTCTCAAGGAATGTTGGTTTTCCCGGTTAGGTTTCCAGGGTAAAATCTCTATGTACTATGTGTTTCCTTTGTCATTTACTTTCTTATTTAAATGTTTCTTCTTCTCTTCTGCTAGGTTTAATGTGGAAGTGTTCCTCATTTATTAACATTTGGTGTCAGATCTTGGTTTAACAACCATGGATCTGAGCTAAGACATAGGTTTAGTAAGAGTCGTAAGTCATAAATATTTAATGACTGTGTTAAAGAATTGCGAGAAGCTCGAGAATAGATATTTCAAAATTCAATGGCCATTATTTTGAGCTTTGGAAGCTTAAAATTGAAGATCTCCTTGTAGATCGAGAACAATGGGAATCATTCTTCCCAAGTACCACGCTGACAGGTATGTCGATGGAAGAATGGGAGAAACTTGAGAGGAGGGTAAGGAGGCAATGTGTACCTAAAATAAACTCGAGAGAAGTTCAACTCTAGGTACACATCGCCTCCTTGTGATGGATTATTTGGAGTCTTGAAAGAAAATCAGCCACCACATTATCTTTTCCTGGGTTATTAAATATGGTTATACCATAATCTTGTAATAAAAGAAATCATCTAGTGACTCTACCATTAGTTATAGGTTTGTTCGTTAAATATTTTATGGTAGCATGGTCAGTATGCAATATTACTGGATATCCTATTATGTAATGCGAGAATTTATTAATTGCATGTATTACCACAAGAAACTATTTTTCTGTTATCGTATAGTTTAATTCTGCGGGTGAAATATTCTTTTTGATGTAGTAGATTGCATATAGATCGTTTTCTTCATTTTTTCCTAGAACAACTATAATAACAATGTCAGATGCGTCTGTGGAGATATGAAATGGGAGGGACCAATTGGTCCCTCTTAAAATAACATCTTTGTACAATTTAGTTTTTAGTTTGTCAAGTGCATGTTAGCATGTCTCTATCCATGAAAAATCAGAATCTTTTGTAAAGAAAAGAAAATAGTGGATAAGAAATTTGTGAGGAATTTTCAATAAAGCAACAATAATAACCAACATATCATAAGAAGCTTCATACTTGTTTTTGTGATGTTGGAGTTGGAAAGTTTAATATTACCCTTAATTTTGTTGGATCCACATGGATTCCTTTGGAAGATATGTAGTGTCCTAATACGATGCCATCAGTTAACATCATTGCAAATTTATCATTATCTATATTTTCCAATGCCTCATCAAATTTATCCCCATATGTCGTGAAATCGTCCATATATATTTCCACACATTCATGAATTAAATCAAAAAATATACCAATGATATCTCTTTGAAAGGTGAAATGAGCGTTGCATAACCCAAATGGTAGAACATGATAGTTAAATGTTCCCCATGGATAGGTAATTTTTTTTTTGTCCTGATCCCCAGGTGCAATCTGGATCTGGTTATACCCATTGAATCCATCGAGGAAAGAAAAGTATTTCTTCCTTGATAACATATCCAAGACCCAGTCAATCAATATAAGTGGAAAATGGTATTTGTGTGTTTCTTTGTTGAGTTCTCAGTAGTCCACACAAATTATCCATTTTTCATTTTTCTTTGCTACTATGACAAGAGGGGAGACCCATTGGTTGTCAGAAATTGAATAGATAAATTTGGTTGACAACAATTTTTGTATCTCTTCCTTGACTATGTCCTTTGGTGTCTGATTCATCTGAAAATGGGGTTGGAGGATGGGTATGGATCCTTCCTTGATGTATATGTGGTGTGTGCATAGTTTGCGATGGATTCCCTTCATGTTAGAGTAATCCCAAGAGAATGCATTACTGTGTTTTTATAACACTTTAACCAACCACTCTTTTTATTTTTCAGTCAATCCCAGGTTGATTTTCAATGTTTCTTCGGGGATGATTTCTATGGTTTCTATAGGAGACCCTTGGCATTTTTTTGGTGGGGATTCATGTTCCATGGGTGGGATGTTCGTTGAGGGTACAGAAGCCTATAATTCTAGTTGCATAAAATATGCTCAAGAATATGTGGGTTTGTTGAAGGAGAAGAAGAGACTATCAAATCATTGATTTCATCACCCTCTGTTCATCCTCTGTTTTATCCCTAATGGATAAGTATTGATCTATGGAGAGGACATGATGAACTTATCCTTATTCATCACTCTCTTCTCCATCAGACGAGAGTGGTATCTTGATATCTATGATGGATTTGGCAAGAGGATAGAGGGTTAATTTATTTGTGGATCTTCCATGGGAGATGGTCATGTTTCTAGATCTACACCCGATGTAAGAATATATGATGGCGATCCAAGGCCTTACTGGGATTAAAGGATACATTCCCAGAGAGGTTTTAAGCTGTAGGAACATAAAGTCAATGGGATATTCCTACAAATATAAGCTGTAGGAACATAAAGTCAATGGGATATTCCTACAAATATATGGAGATCACTACATCTTCTAAAATGCCCTCTGGTTTGATGATTGATCTGTCATCAAGTTGGAGTATGGTTGGGGTTTCCCTAAGGCTTGTAAGTCATAAGGATTACATAGTATCACATGTCATAAAATTGATGGAAACCCTAAGGTTGATTAATTTTTTACTAATGAGTGTATCGCCGATCTTCACATTAAATACTAGACTACTAGGGTCAGATAATTTAGCTGCGAGAAATACACCCATCATTAAGTCTGATAGTTTTCCCATGGCATGGACATTTTGGGGATCCTTTCATTTTATATCAGGTTTCCTTAAACAAATTTCCCATACTAATTTTGAATATATGGGGACATCCTTGATGGTTTGGAACAACGATATTTTCACACACACATTCTTGAGTTCCTCCAAGAATTCAAATTCAGGCTGAGTAAAAGGTTTCTTTAGGTTTAACCTTTCTAGATAGGGTGGGTTTTGAAGTTGAGGGTGGGCATTCTTATATTTTGAGGGTTCCTGAGATTGTTTGTGTTCTTATTCTTTATTTAGGACATCCTCATACAGATATGAGGTTGTTCCTTGGTTAATGTATTCCCATATCAAATTTGAATATCATTACAGTCTAGGGAAGAGATGGAATATATAGAGTAGGCATAAAGTCTAGCAACTTACGCTGGTTGACCTGGACTTCCATTATTAGGGTTAGGGATGGGTTGTGAAGGTATTTTTGGTTGAGGAGGGGCTGATGTGGATGTATGCATTTGGGGAGGGGGAAGAAGTTGCATGGTTGGTTGTGTCATGGGCTATTGAGGGCCTCCTAAAGTGGGATTTCTCCACCCCTATTGCCATAGCTGGTTTGGAGAAGGAGGAACCACCCATTGATGTGTTGGAATACCCTATGGTTTAGAAGCATATCGCATGTAAGGGTTAGTCCAATATAAATTGAAATAATAATATTGGTATTGAATCATACCTTGATGTTTGGGTAGCCAGGGTCGCTTCTAGGAGACACAACATAACTGCTCTAGTTCCTCATATTTATGATAGATAGCCTTTAGTCTTAGTAAGGATGGATAGTCACAAGTAGCATGGTTCTTTTTTCATATTCCACAAACCTTGATTTGATCCAAAAAACATTCTTTCCATGGGTGCTTCATTCTACACTTGGGGAAAAAGATGGCCAAAGCTCATTTTGTCTCTTCTTTCTTCTTCTTCATTTGTAGTGTATCGAACTGGGATCTTAGGGAACTAAGTATATCAATATTGAAGTCTTCTAGAATATTCCTAATCTCTGCTCTTATAAATCCACCTCGAGTAGTCTTGTCAGTTCTTGCTATTACATCTCTTAGTCCTCTGCCTATTTTTGAAGTGCCTCTAGAATATTTACGACAAAGTTCCAAGATAATATCATATTTGAACTAAGATAGGTTTCCTCCACTCATCAGGTTGAGAATTTCTATGGAATCGTCTCAAATTCCTCTTAGAAATAAGAAATATCATGTCTCGAAAGCCAAATCACCTTGCCTTTCCCTTTGTATGTTATAATTAACCATTTGATGTAATCCTCAAGGACCTCATCTTTGTGTTTCATCATGCTCAAAAATTCCTCCCTCCTTTCCTTATCTTAATAGTAGTCTTGGTATTTTTTTAGAAATATCTTCATCACCTGGTCCCATGTGTGGATCTTGTCTATACCAAGGCCCATGAACCAACACGTTGTAGCATCCTTGAGTGTGGTGGGGAAAATCTTTAACTTATGGACGCCTGACACATAATCATAGCTTCTGCAGAGAACATCGAACTCAAAGAGGAAGGTGTTGGGGTATTCTTTATATAAACCATGGAAATTCGACAATGTTGAATGAGGCATGTTCTTCATTTTAGTCTCTTCATTTGATCCTCTAATTGGGAATACAAAAGTAGAGGTTTATTCCTTGACAATTTCATGTTCCATTTATCTCTACGGGATGTCTTTCGTCTCTAAGGGTACTTCAGGAAAAATGAATTCCTCATAGTGGTATTGTTCATTGATCAAACCTTCTAAAATCAGAACCTTTGTGTGCATAGATCCTTGTACCATCACAGATTCTTGAGAAAATGTCTTAGGTATCCTCTTAGCAATAGAACTTGTTGTAGGTGATAGATAATTCAGTTGATCGTGCTCCTTTACCTCATGAGATTGACCTGCACTATTAGTTTTTCGAGGGTTCTAGGATGAATGAATAAATCTAGCTTGTTGATCTCTAACTCTATGCATGGAATATATTAGAAAATAATTCTATGAATTGCTAAAACGAAATCATATCACTAAATCTACTGAAATGAAAAATACATAGAAAAAAAAAAACAACTACTATTTTTAACAGTTCCCCAACAATGACACCAAAAATGACGAACTTTTTAATTACTTCCTAATTGATTTAGTAAGAAACTGAAGAGTTGTACATTTAATTATCGATTTGGGGCCGTATCCCACTTATAAAATGTCGTGCACTGTATATGTAAGTGTAGTGTTGTAATTTCTACTGAGTTGTAGTAATTTTGATGTCACAATTGAGATTTTAAGATTCTTAATTAAGTCACCAATATACACTACTTCTGGAATTGAAGGAAAATAAATTTCACACTTGTAGGAAAAAGGAAATCACACTTGTAGAAGGTAAATCTCACACTTGTGGAAAATAAATCACTCTTGCAGAAAGTAAATCACACTTGCAGAAATTAAATCACTCTTGTAGAAAGTGAATCATGCTTGTGGAAAGTAAATCACACCAATTATGCCCACATCACTAGAATTTTCTTCACTAAATGGTTTCAAAAGTTTTATTTTTCATAAATATTTATGTTTGCAATGACAAATGTCTTTCCCATAAATTTCCTTTTGAACTTCAATATTTTTCTTGCAAACAATTGTCAATTCCTGTAAGTGTGCTTCTAACTTCTGGGTTTGTAGAAATTGTATAATTCTTCAAAGCTTTATGTAGGGAATAAAACCTTGTGCGGACCTTAACACTGACAGGATTAAAGAATGTGCGACCATAACCCAAAAACATTATACGCCTTGCAATCTGGATCTGCACAAAGAGAATCCATTGGGAATGGTAGCCTTCAGCCAGGATGCAAGCTTTATCTGGAGTGCCTACACCAAGTGCTATTAGCTTCACTCCAACTAAGCTTTATCTGGAGTGCCTACACCAAGTGCTATTAGCTTCACTCCAACTAAATCAAACTTTGGCTTCACATCTTTCAATGTCAAGGGAAACTCCCAACAGCATGGACACTCAAATTGCCTAAGGAGGGATACCACAACCATTCCATTGTTTTGTCCCCAGAGGTATTTGAATTGCATAGGCTCTCCACTGGCAGTAAAATTGTTGATGGAGCCAATCAGCTCTTCTTCACCATAGGCAGTAGGATCAGAGGCAACCCTGGATATTATATTGCTCCTCATCTTACCATAAAATGCATTTATACACAGTTGATTGGAAAATTCCATCGACACCTGGGCGTTTTACTTTAGTATGTCAAAAAATAATCTTCCTTTTCAATCTGATGGCGCACCTCTACATTCATCATCAGGCGTTCATGTAATATTCTCTTCATCATGATAAAAATTTCCATGACTTTGAACACCTGGAAGATTTCCTCGTGGCACTTTAGTGTGAACTTACCATATGGTTGACAATGATACCCAAACTG
>CBVK0102204595.1:0-11286 GCA_900067695.1 Picea abies
GCAAAGGGAACTTCTATACACTCATGGCATTCACATATGCATGGTAAACATTCAGAAACAAACATTCATTCACATAAAACACACACACAGATATTCATATGCAGGGAAATCTGTTTTTCTATTAATCTGAATGCTTTTTACAATGTTTACAAGACTAGGTTGCAACAGAGTCTCAATTTGTCTCTCCTAACCTCTCTTGAGAAATCTCTCTTCTCATGCATTCTCATGCTCTTCTCTACATTCTCCTCTACATTATGATTTCAATACATTAGGTTTTTTACAAAAGAGGGGCTTCTCGATCCTTCCTCACCCACTTACATTAAATTACATTTAATTTAAATCTAGTCCTAATCAAATCTAAATTCATCTACCTATCAACCATTAAAGGAGACTTACACGCAGCCTGTAAAAATACAATGGCTATACTCTCCTTGAGCCTTTACAATATTTATTACATTAAATTTGAGATTTAAACTCTAAATGAGAAGTTTGGTGCTTCTCTTTCCTCGGGATCCACTCCATCCTTGTGCATTGTTGCGTTGGTTGTTGGCGTGTTGTTGATGCTCCTGCATCAATATTCATCAAAATAATCATAAATAGGTGAGCTGCTATAAAATTTTTAAGAATTTAGTCTTACTTCATCCACAACTCAGTCCTCAAAAATATTTGGGATAACAATTTCCTTAACAAAAATAGATGGCATCTGTATACCCTCACCAGACTCAGTATATCAATGTTCATATTCATCATACACCGATTCAAAATTTGAAAATACAACTAATTCTTCATGTAAATTCTGATAGATAATGTCAGTAGCAGTATAAGATTGATGCACATATTGAAATTGATTTTCAACAATATAATTTCCTTTAACCTTATAACCAGAATCATCATACAAATCTTGAAAAATAGGTCTTCTAAGAAAGCTTCAATGTCAATCTATTGTATTTTTTATAAGTATTCATCTTCATTAACTAACTCAGTGCAAGTGTGATTCTTCTATGTTTCTTAAACCAAATCTTGAATAGGACATGCTTCATGACAATCTAGGACAACAAAATTGTCATTAATTTTTTGACACTTGTTATCAAATATCAAACCTAAGTTTTGATTTTCACAATCATCACAAAATGCATTGACATTTTGTTGTAATGTTAATCCATCAACAATCATATCCTTATGTAGACTTTCATGAATATATATTTATACCTTTTTCGTATATACCTATTTATCATCATAAAGGGAAGAAATAGATAAACCCTCATTATCAAGTGCATCAATAATTATTGAATTTTGAGAAAGTTCAGGTATAGAATTTATTACAACGGATTTTGTTTTAGTATCCATGTCCTCATGTAGGCTTCTTTAAGCTTATGAAGTTATTTGTATTTGTTCTTTATGGGTAGCTAAAACTTCTAAAGATTCTTCTTTTTGTACTTGGGAATCAAGGCTTTGTTTAAGTTCATAGAAAAAATGTTCTACAAAACTTTGTTTATCATCTATACCAAATAATTTATGATAATCAAAATAGTGAACAAAAGTAGTATACAAATAAATATCCTCCTCTTCAAAAATATCAACATATTCTATATCTATAAAATATTCAAGATTCATTTGAAACTTTTGATCAATCTCACGGAAAGAGGAAACAATATGTTGATCATAGCTTTGATTTTGATCTTTAGGAATGGGAAAAGAAAAAGTATTTTATTAAGAATATTCATAACTACTTACTTGTTCATCAGTAAATTTTATATCTTCTTCACTATGATAGGAGTTATGTTCTATTTAAAATTATTCATTAAAACAATGTTCAAAAAGAAGCTCAGCTCGATATATTAACCTACAATGATAGTGAAAGCATGCATGAAAATATTTCAGAGAAGAGATACTAGCAAGAGGAAGACTTCTAAATTTCTTTTTAGCATCTCACTCTAAATACATCATAAAGACCTTCATTAATACATCATGAAAAATACCTAGCATTATTTTTTCCTCGAAAAAAAGCATAATTTTATTTCAGCAGATGTGAACAAAATCACTTTTTGTAGATGCACTTATGGTGCATTTTCTGTAGATCTTAAGCCAGCTATGTTGACTTTTACATAATAGTTTCTTTTCGGCCACATATTGTTTGTTTTCATAAAAATTTTACATATATTGAGCATGACATGATGGTATCAAAAAACATAATACATACAAAAAAAAAAACTATAACTATTCAAAATAATAGGTAAGTAGATCCGGAAGGAGAGCTTGCAACTTTGTTGTGTTGGAAATATTGCCCAGATAAAACTGTGTCTTAGAAAATATGATTTGTTGTGATGAAAAGCATGTGAAAGAAGTATGTATGTGTGTCATCCTTTAATTCTGAAATTTTTCGTTGGACCAAAGCCAAATTGATGCCCTCCTTCAACCTTTTGTATGTTTCTTCATTTCTTTCCCTATAGACATGACGGCAAGCAAAAGGGTCAAAAGTACTCTGTAAATTTTTTACTTCTTCAAGAATAGTTTCTAATCTTAAAGTGAGGCATCTCTGGGTTCCCCTTGACCAATTTATCATTGTCATGGAATCACCGAAAACATGAATTTCCTTGCATCCCTTTTCAATGGAAAATATCAAAAGTAGTTTTAGACTCGTGATTTATGCATAATTGTTTGTTCCTCTGCCCAGCCCCAAGGTCATATTGAAAAAATGAGATTCAAAGAGATAAATAATCACTCCTCCACTGCACACAGAGTTCTGAGATGCTCTGTCAAATTACCCCCAAGGCCATCTTGAAAAAGTGAGATTCAGAGAGATAAAGAATTGCTCCTCCACCACACACAGAGTTCTGAGATGCTCCATCAAAGAAGCCCCAAGGTTTTAATTTATAAATTATTACTCTTGTACCACCTGAATGTTATCTAGACCTTTTTCTTGCGGGTAGTAAGAGAGTATCGCCAAAATTTATGTTGCTATTACTTCAGGCACTATGGGATTTTCTAGACAAATGAGTGAATTACATGTCAGTGATACTCCCCAAAGGATTAGTAATGGGAGAAATTTTACAGCTTTATAATCTCTTTGGTTTATGAAAACTTGCTAATCCCTTTAAAGAGTTGTTTCTTTCCATGTGCATTGAAAGCCTAATAACCTTGAATAATTTATCCAAACTTCCTTTATGAATGAGCAATTCAAAAATAAATGCAAAATTGTTTCTTCGTTGCTTTTGCAGAGGGAACACTAGCCCAGCCCTTGTTTGTTTCTTTTATATATGTTATCCCAAGTTGGGGCCTTATTTACCAGGGTGCACCACATGAAAAGTCTTGTTTTCGTTGGGAATTTATGCTTCCAAAGTTTTTTCCACCACCAAATCGGCTCCCTTTGATGGTGTTCAATGCTCAACTGGATATATCTTACTTTAGGAGTGTAGAATATTGACATAGTATAATCCCATATCAGTTCATTCTCCCTATCTCTTAACCTGATCTGAGAGCTCCTTAGATATGTCTATAAATTTGATGTCTTCTCCTTCAAGTCCTAGGCCAATTTTTGTGTGTCATCCTTGTGCCCAGAGGGTATTTTGTAACGGATTCGCAATATAATTAAGAGTTCTAACCCAAGAATCTGAAGGTGGTCCACTGTGGGATATAGTAGGATATGATCCATGTTGCTTCCCATCCACGGGTCTACCCCCAATCTAACCTTTTTTTTGTTGCATCTCTTCCAGACTAAACCCTCTCCAATGACCAAAAAGGAATTTATCACTGCTTTCCATATAATTGGCATCCCTGTATTTTTCTTGTTTGGGATCCTTACCCACTCTTCCAGAGTATCCATAGCTATGTAATTTCGAAATACAACTCAGGTCCAAAGGCTACTGGTTGACAGAAGCCTACATACACATTTTGAAGCTAGGGCTTTGGAGAACAGGAAGATATTTTTAAGACCCCGACCTCTGAGGGACTTTGGAAGTGTTAATCGTTCCCATCTGACCTAGGGAGAAACGTATGAGTCATTCTTGCCACTCCAAATGAATTTGAAACAAATACACCTTACTCCTTCCAAAATTCCTTTCAAGATCCAAGAAAGGGACATCCAATAAACTGGGATAGATTCAAGAACATATTTTACTAGCACAAGTATTCCAACCCTGGATAACCATTTGTGAATCCAAATATGTAATATTTTTTATAACTTACCCAACATCCAAATCTAGTCATCCTTTCTATAATCATTTGGCTTCAGGTTGAAACCCAAATACTTGAGCCTGTCATCCAAATGCTTAACTTTAAAAGGGAAAAAATGTTTGTAAGGATCCAATTCTTCCTCAAAAAGCATATGACAAGAAAGTGTATATTTTATTTCATTCATAAACATTCATGTAGATCTTGAAAAAAATATTACAGATCCTTTCTAAATTTTCGACATCCCTTCTTGTCCCGATGAAAAAAATAATGACATCATCCACAAACGAAAAATGAGTAATCCCGAGGATTGGAGAAATATGGATTCCACAGAAATATCCTTTTCTCTTAGCTTCTGCCAACACCTTGTTGAGGCCTTCCGCAACCAGAAGAAACAAAGGGCATCCTTGGTGGAGGCCTCTTTCAAAATGAATGAAAGGAGAGGCAGGACCATTTATTAGCACAACAAAAGACAATGTATTTATGCAACTCATCATCTACCTGATAAAAGGAACTTCAAAACCCAGATGAGTTAGTAAAAGATGTATGTATAACCAATGTACCCTATCATATGCTTTAGAGAGGTCGATTTTTAGGACTACGCCTTTCATATTTTTTCTTTTTAAATTGTGAAGGCCCTCCAAAGAAACCCCAGTGGCTTCATAGATTTTTCTTCCTTCTAGGAAGTCAAATTGTTCACTGGAAATTCTTTTTGAGAGCACCACTTTAACTCTTTTGGTAATAATCTTATATACCCACTTGTAAATGCAATTGCAGAGAGAAATGGGCTTGAATTCATCCAAGGAAGATGGATTATCTGATTTAGGAATGAGGGCTATGAAAGTGGATTTGACGTTGGTCGGGATTCGACCAGTGGCCCTAGTATCTTCAACCACGTCTATGTGTGGAATGTCCTAACCCAGAATGTCGAAGAGACCCAAAAATAATTCGATCGATCGCCCATCTGGACCTAGGATTTTATCTTTCTGAAAGATAAAGAGAGCCTCATTTATCTCATATTATTATATTTATTCCATAAGCATACAGTTGTATTCCTCCTCCATGAAACTAGGAAACAATTGAGCTAGTCGAACTACTTCCATAATTGTGGCCTGATTCTCATCTTTGAAAAGGGATTGGAAGTGTTCCTTTCTCATACGAACCATTCCTTCAAAGGTGTTTTCAATATTACATTGATGATATTCAAGGATATGAATAGTATTGGAACATTTTCTTCCTTTTTCATAGGCTTGGAAGAACTTTGTATTTTCATCTCCGCATTCCAACCAGGTCGCTCTACTCTTTAATATCCAAGTTTCCTCTTTTTCATGAAGCGGGACTTTCCTCCTTTCCTCTAGCCTAAGTAATTTTTCCTTGGAAATTTTTGAATAATAACCTCCACCTTTTGACTCATAAGTATGTTTCAGGTTCTCTTCAATTTTCTTTAGCTCCTGGTCATCTCTCCGTCTTTTCGAAAAATCCCATGCTACAGCGTTCTCCTTTAACTTTTTCAGATTGGTGGCGAATTGGAAGGCCATCGAATTTGGAGTTTGATGATTGAAAGGAGACCATGTTTCCTTTACTAAATGAATAAATGAATCCTCTTTTAGCCAACTACTATTAAATTTGAAGGGAATTATCGGCTTCTGTTTCCTTTTCTAACTTCCAGAAAGATAGGAAAATGGTCAGATTCACCTCCACTACCTATCCATTACTTTAGAAGGACTTGTCTCTCTATTAAGTTCTCTGAAACTAAAAACCATTCAAGACTTTTAGCTATCCTATCTTATCACACCCTCTTATTTCTCCATGTAGGCTTTACTTTGGATGGTTCCACATCAACCACATTTTTATCAGCCATTTTTTGGATGAAGAAATCAGAGAGAGGATCAGTCCTGGTGCGAGGCCCCTAGACTTTTGATATACCCAAAGAAAAAATGAAATCACCATCTAGAATTAAGGAGTCTCCATCCAGAAGAGAATTATTGAGAAGGTCCTCCAAAAATGGTACACGGTCTTGGTAAGGACCGTAAATGTTGAGAATATGCAACACCATTCCCAAGTCCACCGAGGTTATTTTGATCCCAATGCAAGAAGCAAGACCCCAATAGTTATAGTATTCACTGACTTGGATTTCCATCCAACCGCTAAAACTCCATACCTTCCTCTAACATCCAAAGTAATAAAGGCCCATCCTGGTAACATTGATTCCAAAGATACTTCCACCACTTCTCCATCTCCCAAGGTCTCCAAAAGTAAAATCACATCTGGGTGTTCATTGAATGACAGCCTTTTGAAGGAAAGATTTGTCTAGGAGCTCACTAGTCTCTGAAAATTGAAGGATAATATTTTTATTTAGACAAATTCTTGTGGGCTCGCGCAACTCTAAGTGCCATTTCAATTGATTGTTGTTTTCCATCCATCAAGTCACTTTCGGATTTGGATTGAGATTTTGATAGAAATGACTTCCTTCCTCTTTCTCCACCGTCTTGTGGTCTATTCGATCCTCGACCAAGACCCCTTTTAGAAATGATTGTACTTTGAGAGCGAAAAAAGTATTTGGAAGATGATCTTCCTAAGTCCGAAGTGGATTCCCCTTCTTTTATCATCTGTCGCTTAATCTCACTGATACTTACCGAAGGAAGAGGACAAAGGCAAGGTGAAACCCAGGTGAAGTTGTCGATAAGAGTGGTTTTGGGGAGAGGGATAGATTTCCTAGAGACTAAATCCATTCATTTCCAACTAATGTAACATATTTTAACATTAAATTTAAAGTAGAAACAGGAGGACTATGAATACCCTAGAGGATTCCAACGGATTGGGTTGGAGACGGCATGATCATAAGCTGAGTGTTTTTTGGTGAGCTCTCTTATACCTCCTTTTTTCCCGATGCCCTTTGATCTGCAACACAATTCTCAAATGAACCCAAACCCGCCATTGGAGCTCCTAGACAGGACAAGCCTCCATCTTCTTTTTCAGTTCTAGGAGCCTCTTCTAACAGAGCCATCCTGCTAATCTGTTTCAAAACGGGAGAATATTTCTTATTTCTTGACATCCTTAGTGGTAGTTGGCACTCCTCCACCATATGCCAATAATGATGGCATCGTCTGCAACAAAAATAAACGCCCTCGTAATCAAGATTTTGTGTGTATGTATATGGCTCCCAGTTTATGTCAATCTCTTCACCAAGTCCTTCCCTAATATTGATGTTCACCAAAATTCTTGCGAGTTTTCGTTGTCCCAACTCCTTAACAGACATGTCTGCCTCCAGGAATTCTCCCAAGAAATTCATGATTTTCTTGGCGTCCTCAAGAGTCCAAAACTGCATTGGCAGAGCTAGGAGCCACACCCATATTGGAATAATTCCCATATGATCTCGACTAGCATCAAAGAGAGGGGTTTAAGGCTTCTGAAGTAGCAGAGCATTATTAATACTCCTTTTTTTCCCTAAATCCCACAAGGCGTGGTCCGACAATAATAAATTGAAAGAGAACCAATTTCAAGTTAATTCAATAAGTTGAGGAACATACCCCAAGTGTACCTTCCATTCAATGGATGCCCAAATCAAAATTATCTTCAAGGAAAGTGAACAACCTCGTCCATGGCCCACCAGGGTTTGGTTCACCAGTTGTACCACGACATGTTGCATCCCCACATCTTCATCCAAAACTAGACTACCAAACTTCCCTTTTGATTTCAAGCACTTCCTTTTTCAGCCTCTCGTAGAGACATTCTTGGAATCAACACTTGCATCAAAAGCCTTCTCATATCTTGTAGAAACACCTAACCCTCCATTTTCCACTAATCATAATTATAACAATAAAAATTAAAATTAACCTAGTTTAAGATAGCTTAATAAGACTCTTTAATTAACTTAATACCTAGAACTTATGAACATAGTTGATTAAAATTAAAATTAAAAACATTGAATTAATAAATTTAGAATAAACATTAAACCTTAATAGTATAAATGTAAATCCCTAAAAAACTTAATAATTAACATAATACCTAAATAATTGAATCTTTAATTAACATAATACCTAGAACATAGTTAATTAAAATTAATATTCAAACATTGAATTAATAATAATTTAGAATAAACATTAAATTTAAATAACAAAAATGGAAAACCCTAAAAAAAAAAAAAAAAAAAAAAAAACTTAATCAAGAATAATTTTAATAAAGAATTTTACTAAAGACCTAGACGACACCTAGGTTTCCCCTCACCTCCAGTATTTAATACCATCTCTTATCATCATTTGAACCGAGGCTTCATGTCCTGAAGATGGATCTTGATTTGGATCTAAAACGTCGACGATCTATTGACAAAACTATGGCTATTTCGATCAATCCTGAAAATACCAACCATAGAAATCTCATTACTCAAAGAGTATCCTCTTTGGTCATCTAAAGTTATTAAATATGATATGAAAAATTTTGTCGCAACCCGAGGATACTCCTATGGTAAACTGAATCTAAAAGATGGAAGGTGCAAAAATCCCACCAAAGGCCAATCTTTCGTTTTCACCACGGGTAGGTGAACCACTTCTTCTAGAAAGGATGTTGGGTTTAGGTTTTCTACCAAAAGGGAGCCCATGAAAAAAACTCCTTCTCCATTTTATGGGGTATTCCACAATGAAGAGGCCAAGGAGAGGCCGAAAGTGAGAGGAATTATAACATCTTGTTCGGAGGAAACCCTAAATGTGTCATTTCCAACCTATCATGAAATACTCATGCCAATGAGAAATCGGCCTGAAACCCCTACACCAACGACCTCGAAAGAGGAATGGGTGGAAAATTGGTTCACCGTAAAAGTTCCAAAATCTTGACTGCCCTCCAAAGACTGAGACAAAGGGGATTGGCTCTTACCCAATCCACTAGTGTCTCCCACGAAACTGAAAAACAGACTTTTGAGATCCATCCTTCTTCCACATAACGTTCCCTAGATATCACAACCCTCAAAAGGAACCTCTGAATAGTCCACGTAGTCTTCTTTCTAAATTTTTTAACCTCAAAAAAGTCTCCTTTTCTCGCCAAATTCACCAGATCTCCTTACAGTTCAAGAAAGGTTAGCATATGTCCGCAGACCCATCTTCCTCTCATTCCTCATTTCATTTAGAGTATACAACTATGTCTCATGATTCTAAGTTTTAAATTCATGAACAATACTTAGCATATTCATACAATCATGAAATATTGAAAGTGTTGCTCAAGGATATCATTATCATCTTCTTGAAACTAAGGAAGAAATTTACCTCATATTTCAATATTGGTCATATCATTAGGAAAACCAGGTATAGAAAAAACTCAAAATGAGAAAACCTTGCAGCTACTCGGGAATCAATTGAGTTTGCCATGGAAACTTTGTGGATTCTACTAGTTATATAGTTTTCAAGTGAAAGTTTTTGTAAAAATATTTTCTTAAAATAACCAAATGCATGTTGTTATGTTCATGTTCACCACTAAGAGTCAGAACTTGTCTTTTTCACACCGTAGGGAAAGAAACCTTTCAAACTTCGTTCCACAACAACGGTGCCAAAAATATGTTGTTCCTCAGGTTGTTCCTGGTTAGAGAACAATTCCAAGGCACCCTATGAGGATTAGATAAAGTCTCCCCATTTTAGGCTTCAAGATATCTCTTGGGCCAAAGGAGGTAACCCTCAATCTGTTAAAAAGGTATGTTGTTAAAAGTCACCTCAAAACAACCTTTAATACACATTCTTAATGCTAGATTTAGAAGATTAATAAAATAATAAATAGTTGGAGAATTAATGATGGTGAGAGAAAAGAAAACAACTCCAAATAAACTATCAAACTATGGCCTCTCCAATGGGCACCTTTACCCAACATGTAGGTACTTAAAAATAAATTAATAGAAGATATAGAAGAAAGATCTCAAATGTCAACAAGAATAGCATGGTACTATGTGGCACTGATGAATAACAAATATCATAAACAAATAAAGAGGATGACATTATTTAATGTTTCTAATAAAAAGAAAAATGTTTTGGATTTTTTAAGACGAAATCAATAGTTTAAGTAAAGACATATTGATGATTTTCACCTAATCCCAATAGCTTAATAATAACAATAAATTCGTGCAAAATCTTGATTAATGTGCAAAACATGTCTTAATACTAATAAGCAGTAATAGATACTAGACTATTGTAAAGCAAAAAGAGAATATTCCACCAAAATCATGAAATCAATTGAAATAATACTCAGAAAGTAGTATACATACATCTAACTATTACTTAACATAATGTTTAGGTACAAGCATAAAAAAAACAATGAGAACTTGTCTGCAAACAATATTTTATTGTTGAAACCAATTTATACAGGAAATCAAGGTTACAAAGAAAATAAAAAGATCAAGGTTACAAAGAAAATAAAATATTTTTATTGACAAGAAGAAACATACATAAACAAAGAGGAGGGGATAGAATCTGCAATGCATGTGGTGAAACCACTTGCAGGTTTTCTGATCCACTAAAATTGATTTGGTCTCTTGGGGAAACTCACTATAGAGGAATATGTCAACAGATTCCTCGACTTATTGAGATATGTACCCTACATCAAAGCAGAGAAGGCGAAGGCACAATGCTTCATCAGTGGGCTACCCAAGGAATACCAGAACTGAATTGAATTCGACGAGCCAAATACCTTAGAAGACACTATTCGAAAAGAAACATATTGTCATGAACAATATGGACATCGAGCAGAGTCTTGTGGATGTTGGAAACAGAAGAGTGGTTTGAGATTTCAGGAAAAGAGGATCAAATCCTCGGGATTTAAGAACTACAAGAAGAACCCCATAATGAACTTTCCATCTCGGAGTGTACTCCAACAGAACTTTCCCTTAGTGGACGGAATTAAAACTTCTGGACCTATACCAGTGAAGACTAATAACCCAAAGAAAGAACCTCTGAAATGTTGGGGTTGTGGAGAAGAACATCTCCTGAGAGACTGTCCACACCGACAACAGAATAGTCGGAAAGTTTATAACATTCAGGAAGCTCCCACAGTCAATGATGTAGCAAGGAGTGTGTCACAGATTTATGCCGCATTGGATAATAACCAAGCTGACCACCAAGCTTCAGTGGTGGAAATAGAAGG
>CBVK0102204598.1:0-15294 GCA_900067695.1 Picea abies
AAGATGATTCCAAATGAAAATGTTTCCTTGGTATATATAGGAGACTAGGAAGTATAATTACAATTAATGGAATAAAGATGACATAATTAAAATAACATTACTAATGTAATATGCCCCAATTAAGGGGTAATGAGACAATATTAGGGCTTAACAAAACTTGTCTTTTAGCTCAACGTATCATCCTCAAACGGATGGACAGGCGGAGGTCATGAACAGGAGATTGGGAGATTTGTTAAGAAGATTAGTGACTGAACACCACATTCAATGGGATCACTTTCTGCCACAAGCGGAATTCTCTTACCATGATTCACTCAATAGAAGTAAAGGGCATAGTCCATTCCAAATTGTATATGGAATGCAGCCAAGGGGAGTCTCTGAATTGAAACATTCAGAACAAGTTGAATTCAGGAGTGCTAGTGTAGAGGACTTTGCAGAAGGAATGAAGGAGATTCATAGCAGAATCAAGGAGCAATTGCAGAGTTCAAGTCAAGAGTACAAGCATAGAGCATATCAACATAGGCGAGAACTTCAATTTGAAGTTGGTGATTTGATTCTTGCGCATTTGAGGAAGGAAAGGTTCCCAAGGGGAACATATAACAAGTTGAAGATGAAGAAAATTGGACCATGCAAGGTCATAAGAAAATTTGGGGCAAACGCATATGAGATTGAATTACCCGATGGGGTTGGAATTTCACCAATATTCAATGTCACGGATTTGTACCCTTACAGAGCTGAAGAAGCAGGAGAAGAAGATGAACAAGAAAATATTCAATGGAAAAAACAAATGCCTGTAGCTGAAAAGCCACATATGGAAAGCATAATTGACAAGAGCATCAGTATAAAGACCAGGAGAAAAGAGTATTTTGAATACTTGTTCAAGTGGAAAGGAAATCCAATTGAAGATGCCAGCTGGAAGAATGAAGAAGAAATTCAAAGACATGGACAGACCATGCAAGAGCTCATGAACAGGAGTTCATGAAAATTTTCAAGAGAGGGAGTATGATGCAGGAGCATAGTATAAAGTCCAAGTGTGTGACTAAAACCAAGGATACAACTGGATGCACATATGCAATTAAATACGTTTTTGTGGAAACATTGTGAATTTCAAAGTCTAAAACATTAATGTGATGGGTAGAAGGAAAGTGCAGTCACATTTATATCTTGAAGATCCAAACTGATTTTGGAGCGTATGTTCCTATCCGCAGATGTAATAGGAATTTAAGTCTATTTAATGCAAGTATGTAGATTTAGTTTAATATATTAGACAATTTAAGAGCATAGGAGGAAAAATGGATGATAGACACCCTCAACCCTTGTATCATTGTAACATAATTCAGAATTCTTAAGTTGTAGAGCTGCAAAGGAGAACAGATAATTTTATGCATTCTAGCTGTCATTATTTACCATGTATAGGAGCACTAGAATTAATAGAGGAAAAAATTGATTCCAATCTATGTGTTTTTTATGGTTGTTGGAACTACCTGTTGAATGGTATGTTGCAAGCTAGTTTATATTCTCTATGTGCATTTTATTTCAATGAAATCCATGTGTGTATTCTCTAGAATTCTATGTTGAATGTTTGAATTCTAGACAAGGGGAGAATGAGTTTTAGTTGTTTCTCTTTCTAATAACTCCTACAAAGAGTGCAGTGGAGGGTTCGTAAGGAGTGCATCGACCAGGCTATGAGTTTCATCTCAGAACCCTTAGAGGACATTCAAATCGTGTCTTTATAGGCCGAAGTGCAAGGTTAGCTTAGATCCATGCAAGGTGTGCACAGGCCGGGTGAGGTCTAGGATTTTACCAACTCAAGAGGGAGATTGAGAGACTATTGTTGCAAGAGGTGCATAGAGTCGAAGACCCAAATAACCAGAGGTTATTTGAAAATCACTGCAAGGAGAGCGTGCAGGGACCCTTTTGGAAGCTATGAGTTCACAAGAGAAAGCTCAGAAGGGATAGAACCTTTGAAGTGTTCAAAAGGGAGGCAGAGGTCAAAATCGTCTCATAGAAGTCAAGTTTAGGAGGGAGGATGCCAATTCGTTTGGCCAAAAGTTGAATCAGATGGTGGAATCACTTCAAGGAGAAGTGTTGAATTTCTGTGGACCATTGGATCTGATAGACCAATAGAGGGATTAATACTGAGTGTCTTTCAACACTCTTAAGATCAGGAAGGATAGTGACCATTAGATCCATATCAACGAATGTCATTGATCTCATATGTGAATTTGCGTATCGGAGTTCAGGGAATGCAGTGACCAGTGGTTTGGGTCGAGTGTTGTGTATTTTTGATTGGCAAAATCCTGATACAACAAGGGTTGTTGGATCAAGGGAGGCACACAGTTGTCGATCTCGTCGAAGGCAGGATTTCAGAGTTGGGGATTTGTAGAGGGAGAGGAATGGATATTCATTGTTCTCTCAAGTTGAGAAAGCCAAAGAATCATGCGAACAGGTGGCAAGGACCCACTCTTTAAGTGGAGTAAACAGAGGTGATAGGTGATGTGCGCCCATCGCTTTGGGTGGAGTCAACCTTCGTTGACACATCACATTTCAGGGATTTGCAAGGGAAGAGCACGAGAGGTTGGCGCTCCAACTCACAAAGTCGTGAGTCGTGAAAGGTTCTTGCATTAAGGATTGACTGTGGTCATATTGGAAAAGGGGCTGAAGAGGGGGCTTACACCTTAAGCCCATTCGCAATTTTTTGTTTCAGCTATTTCCAAGAGTTGTGGCATTGCATTCGAAGTGCCCAACTCGTGAGACCCAAAATTCTTTGTGGGATTAAACAAGGAGTTTAGTTAACCCTTGTCATGGTTTAGAGAATATCCTATGTGGATCTCGACCTAAGGGCAGGAGGTATGCACCATTTAGTATATATTTAAATAGTCCATCCAAAAAGGAAAACCTTATGAATACTCGAGTAAGGAAAATCTAACTCAGAAGCCACTTCTATGACCTTGCAAAGGATCTTGTAGGGTCCATAAAATTTTGGAGCTAGTTTTTTATTGTTCTTTTGTTTGATATAGAGTTACTTATATGGTTGGAGCCACATATATAACCAATCCCCCACCTCAAATTTTATTTCACTATAGCAATGTTGATTTACGTGTTACTTCATCATATTCTAGGACATTTGAAGGGTTTATTTAATTATTTGCAAAGTTTCTCAAGTCTTCTCAATATGTGAGTTTACTACCTATACTTTGGTATGGCCTTCAAAATAACATGAATTACTAGGATATGGATATCAACAAAGACATTGAAATGGATACATACTAATAGCTATGTGATAGGTCATATTATACCACCATTTTGCTAGAGGAATACACTTAACCCATTGATTTTTTTTCCCCTGAAGAATAGCAATGAATATAATCCTTGAAACATTAGTTAAATATTTTAGTTTGACCATTTGTTTGCAGATGATATCTTGAAGTCATGGATAATGTTGTTCCTATTATATTCCATAAACCCTTCCAAAATTTTCTTATGAATTTTGGATCTTTCTCACTTCCTATTACCTTAGCAAATCCACAAAGCCTATGAGTTTCATTCATGAAAATGTTTTCCACTTGGCTCGTAGTATATGAACTTTGAGTTACATAATTTTGTGAGTCTATCCTTATATTCTAATTTTGGTAATACTATTATTAAATACATTAATATCTCTTCCCATATTTGATTAGGTAGTGTAAGAGTTGAAGTAACCCTAAAATCTAGGATTTTGTATACTCATCCATGGTATAAATTATATATATTATATAATATATAAATTATAATATATATATTATATTATATATAACTATAATAAAAATAAAAACAAAACAAAAAATACCAAAAAAAAAACAAATAACAAAACAAAATTTGAAAACAAAAAAACAAAAGACCCATTTCATCCCCATGCAAGCTAGCTAGAAGAGAAGACCCATTTCATCCCCATGCAAGCTAGCTAGAAGAGAAGACCCATTTCATCCTCGTGCATGAGCTAGATGGAGGAGAAGTCCGATCAAGTGAGATCCTCGCGTTTGAGCTAGCTGGAGGAGAAGGAGAGAGCTAGCTGGAGGAGAAGACCCATTTTATCCCCCACGCATGAGCTAGCTGGAGGAGAAGGTCGATCAGGTGAGATCCCCACACACGAGATAGTTGGAGGAGAAGGAGAGAGGAGGCCATAGTTAGTTGTGCAAGCTATGGGAAGGTTGAGGTGATATCAGTAGAGAGGAGGCCATAATTGGTTACACAAGATAGGATAAGGAGAGGAGGTTATGGAAGAGAGGAGGGAACGTGGAGGAGGTAGGCCACATGAAGAGGAGGGTACACAGAGTAGGTTAGGGTAGAGTGGAGTATTTTATCAGAGCCAAGGGGGATTTGATCAGAACACCAACAATGATGCTATCGCAATCGATATGATTAGGTTTTTTCTTGAAATATTTTTTTTAAAATGATGCACAATAGGGTCGATGGGCCTCCTACCAATCCTTATTTTATCATCTTACCTCCTCATTTAGGTACCAAGTTTTTCAAATGGGCCCAATTGTGTAGAGAAATCAATGGGTCCAAAATTTCAATGCAATTTTTGTTGTTTAGTCTTAGGATTTTTGAATTCTGTGATGAATTAAGCATAAAACTAACTTGGACCTCTTCCATGTTCATGACTAGTGTATGGAAACAAAAAACCCTTTTGACCTTGGTTTTCTCGTTGGGTTGTAGATACTACTCGTAGAAAGATTAGTATTAATTACTTTCCCTTCCACTAGAACCCTACTAACTCCTAGTATGATCAATCCTCCATATTACAAAGGTCTCACATTTAGAAATATTGGGTCTTTAAAATTGAACCAAATGTTGGCTTGAGAAATAGAATAGGGTCCACTTAAGTGTTCAACATAGGCATTTTAGTCTAGTATTGGTATATCAATCCCTTGTTACAAGGAAGGTCTCACCCGAGACACCTTGCCAAAACCTTAGGATAATGCGAGGACTTGTAATATAACATAGTGTGCCATTGAAACTACCTCAACAAACATTCCATTATTCGAACCTTCAATTATCCTATCTTTTAAGGACATGAATAATTAAAACCTGGGAAGGGTCATTCTTCGCCATATAATATGTATCTAATAACAAATAAACATCATCCATGTGAAATAGACATAGAAGCTCAATTTTAAATACTAGCACCCCTCCATTAAAATACAACAAAACTAGATACATGGATCCAACAGAGTTGAGAATAATAGTCACATGCTCAACAATATAATATACAAGACAAGACAAGACATAGAAACTATCACCAACATGATCACGAGACTCTAAAATACCCTTAACAGTAATGGACAACAACAACAAAATCACTTATCCCATTGTCAATAACTCACACCCATGCCTTAGAATTTACAATTTTATAGCCCCATATGGGTTACAAATCAATAACAACTCTCGTATTTGTTACTTAACAATTTACTTTATTCTCAATTGCTCGCTCCCTTTTGACATGTGTAGGCCACCTTTACCTTTCTACCGTTTCTTCTCCTTGGGTTGAGGAATCACATCCCTTAATGTATTCCACCTTCTATTATTGTTTCCTTTCCTCAACCCCACTTGTAGTCTCACCTTAGAATCCTCAAAACATGTGTCACATGTTTCCTTGTTTTTTTCTAACCTAGTGCCATCTTGCTGATGAAGTGAAACCATTTTATTAACCCAAAAATGAAGGGGAAAATAGGAATCCTATGAAAACTCAATGAGGAGATGTTGATGTTAAAGGTGAGGGAAGAAATTATGGTGTCTCCACTTCGATGATATATTAAGGAAAGGGATAATCAAGATGCTTAGTTTTCTTCTAAGTCGTCATGACAAAAAATAAAAATGGTTGGAAAAGTTAAGGTATGACATGGATACTTAATTTGTTTCGAATACACAATATAATGAGTTTTCTTTAACAGATAAGGTTGGAACCATATAATCTTTCCCCTTCATTTTTATAAGTAAATACATTCAAGTTTTCCCTTTCTTACAAATTCCCTATGTTTTAATGTTTTCTATGTTTTTTATTGGTGTCATAACCCTAAAAATTGGGATTGATTGACCTTTCCTTTTGTTTCTTCTTACATGATTTCCCTAAGACAAACATTTGTTAAAATCGGTATGCTTAGGTTTTGTATTGTCTTAAAATTTTTGTTGGAGACTCTCTTGGAAGGATCCTATCATTTCTTGTATGATTCGAGCATAATTTTAAGTATGATTGACAAGGATCTATTCAACAGAATCATTATCTAGCAATTCATATATTGATTGCCCCCCTACCTTTCCAAGATATCATAGATTGGATCAACAATTGGAGGATGGAAATTATAGTTTTGAAGCCAATCAATGCCAATTTTGAAAAATATTTAATATATCCTGGATTTATCATGTTTGGGTAAAAACAAAGTTTTAAAATTTTCATCTTTTTTGAGTGTTTTTTGGCCCTGAAAACTTGCTAAAATAGGTTCAACATCCCTTCATATTGTAGAACTAGCTTCAATTTTTATATCACACTTAGAAATTCCCATTTTTTAGCTATGGCTGAGGAAATATGGCTCCAAGAAGTAATGGTTCCCTTGAATCATATACCAAGTAAGAGAGGGTGTGCCTTGATCCAAATGTGTAACTTTGAAAATATGAAGCATATTGAAGAGAATATATATAGTAAAGAGTTAACCAATGGATAAATTCTGACATGAATGTATGGTTCACCATATCCATAAGAAAATTGTGGTTCCTTTTCCATACCCATGCTAACATATTCACCTCATGCCTTCAACGGTGCCTTTCAGCTAGAATCAATGGCACATGCCCTCACTAATGTCACCTTGCAATGAATACTAGTGCCTTCAATGGTTCCTTTTAAAACTTTTGATAATATCAACTCACCATCATCAATGTCTTTGATGGTTCCTTTTAACATCATCACTTCATGTCACCTCACGATAATTCCACCTCTAATGCCCTGACTATTTGTAGGCTAGCATTTCCAAATTTCACCCTCCCTCATAATAGTTGTTTCCTCTCACCTCTCTTTCCTTCACTAGTTCAACCCTATGATGTTAATCTTAAGAGGGAATTTGAGGAAACAAGGCTTCATCGTCTAGACCAAGGTGCAACAACATGTTTTTGAAGAAGTGAAGATGTTGAAGCTATGCACTACACCTATTATTACACTACTATATGTTGGTCATCCTTTTGATATAGAAGATGATGCATATGACTATGGGATAGGTATTTTTTTGACACAACAATGTCATTACATTGTGTTTTACTTAGAGACATTTAATGACACAATCCACAACTTTTGAAGTTATGATAGAGAGATGTGCTCCATTGCTTAAGTAGTTCATTAGTGGAGAGACTATGTATAGGGAAAATAAATTGTTATTCAATCTAACCATAAGCCACTACATACCTAGATAAAAATTGAGAACACACCACATGAAATCTAATTTCTTATAGAAATTCCAATTGGTTATCAAACATTTATATTAAAGAGATAAAAATGTAGACTACTATTTGAGTTGACCACCAATAGCATTTTCAATGGTTCTTAACACAAAAAGGTGTGATATAGAACACTAGCAAGAGTTCTACAATACACACATAATTTTTGTGAAAGTTTATGCAACCATTCAATAAGGATGCCACACTACCTACACAAGACTTATTATTAATTCGGTTGATTTTCATATGAATAAATATATTTTGTATTGACTTGATAGGATGTTCTCACTTGCAAGTGAACCTAGGGATTTGTTGATTTGGTAATCTCATTTCTTGAAGTTGGTTGGGAATTTTGTCACATCAAATATAGTTGCAACTTTACAACAACATTTTTAATCTCCATGTATGAGGCATCATGTTGAGCACCACCTCAATTTTTTTGTTGCATGTTCGATTGATAAATTGAGAAATCACCATTTAGGTATGTATAATATTTTGATTATGTCCTCTAGATATTATAGATCTATAAATGTAGGTTTATGGTTCACCAACGTTGAAATTCTAACATGAATGTATGGTTCACCAATGGATAAATTCTAACCTGAATGTATGGTTCACCAATGGATAAATTCTAACCTGAATGTATGGTCTTTATCATTGATCTTAGTACATGTAAAGAAAGATTGCATCTTATTTAGAGTTGCAGAACTACTAAATTGAAAATTGCATTTTGAAAAGCATATCATTTATTGGGAATTGAATTTAGAAATTTGCATTGTGTTCATATTCATTTATTTTACTTGTTGAGTCATAACATCATTAGTTTCATGAACACGCCTTTTTTAGTAAGAAAGGCCACTAAAGTTACAACTCTTATTATTTAAAATTGATTAGTAACGATTTTATTTTCTAGGGTGCACAAGCTAGCTTAGGATTTAGAGCCTTGGAATAGGATTTTGTGAGTAAAATTCTCCAAGGCTATTAAATCAACATATGTGTCTGACTAAGGGAGTGGATAAATCCATTGTATAATTAGTAATATCAGGAGGCTCTGCTTACACTGGAGTTAAGAATGAGGTCACGTGAGGTTGGTTGAAGGGATATCCCCCCAATACCTTCTTAGTGTCAGATATATTTATGGTGATCTATTCATATATTGGTATCTTGCTAGTACCTTTACCTCTATGAGACGCGATGCTTTTGAGGTTTTGGGCTTTGTTACCCTGCCCATACGGTATATCTGCATTACGACTGCTCGCATGTGAATTGGTTATATCATGGTTTCTTAGTTGCTTGACTTAGGTACCACATAACTTACTTGCAGGGGTTATTTTGTAGGTACACTGGGTCAGATAAGGGTCAAACAACACACAACCTTTATGGAGGATTATCTCTAGGGGGATTTGACTAACTGGTTTTTAAGCCCACTAGGGCCCTTATAACTGATTTTGTTACCTTTGATCTTTAGCAAAGGAGTCTCAGGACCCTCTTGGGCAAGGCATACCTACTTTAGAGAGGAAGGCCCCTTTTAGCCACTTTATCCTATTTGTGTGCATATTGGCCTTTTTTTTATTTTACTTTGGTGTGCTATTTGATTACTAGTTGTCCTTAGGATTTGTTTTTTTTTATATCACGAGTCTTGAGACATCGTGGAGCCAGACCAACTTTATCGCAGGTCTCGCTGCTTGTTACAGTTACCATCGCATTTTCCTTCTAAAAGGTGTAAAGTTATCATACGTGTTACATACACCTCCACTTACCATACTTGTGATCATACGAGGATGAGTATTGAATCGAGTTATAAAGATATTGGGAGTCCTTCAATTCTCATACCCACTATAGTCAATGATACTCCTTCGACACCTTCAACCACTATGGTTGTAGTGTCGAAGATTCCTATCATCACACCTATGCACGTGTTCTTGAGACTTGTGATCCTATCTCTTACTCAGATGCAAAAGGACAACCTGAATGGGAACAAGCTACGCAATATGAGATGAATCATCTTTTGAAGAATCATCTATTCTCATTAGCCTAAGGATAAGAAATTTCCTACTCAAAGTATCTATAGTGGTGTTCAATAAGTTCCTACCTTGGTCACTGGTCAAATTCCTTGGGCAACCAAACCTTCTAATAAAAATCTCAAAAATAAATTTGGCTATATTATCAATCGTAAAATCCTATGTATGTGCAACTTTTCCTATTTAGTGAAATAATCAGTTGAAATAATGATATATCAAGCTTTATAATTGGAGAGTAGGAGGTTTAATATATCCCACAAAGTCAATATCACATTTCTCAAAAGGTTGTAGATCCCTTACTAGATTCAAGGGTAGTTCATCTCTCCTATAAGGTTTAACTACTTTTTGATAGACATCATAAGTTCTAGAATACTCCTTAGAGCCCTTAAATATGGTTAGCCACCTAAGACTATCTTGGAAAATCTTGTAATCTATTATTTTTCCTCCAACATCCCCTCTTGCAACTCCTTGATGACATTCCCATAGAATATCATTCCTTTAATGATCCATCACACATATCTAAATAATACCATCAATCCCCAATTTTTATAATTGTTCTATGATTAACTGATAATTTGTAGCTCTAACCACTAACTGATGTTTTTGAGTTGTGGAATAATCTTCAGGAGAAACACCAATAGTTAGAAACAAATCAGTATCCTCTATATAGATCAAGATAACCTATACTTTTAATGGTTTGTGTCTAGAACATTATCATCTAGTGCACCACTTGGTTCTCTTGACTCGAGCCTAAAGAGGTGATCAATACTTACAATATGTTTACTAGGTTTAACCACAAATTCAAAGGAGAATTATTGAAAAAAGAGAAAGAACCTACAAATATAACCCTCTAGAACAAGCTTATTTACCAAATATTTCAATGGAAATTGATTTATATAAAAGTTAAAGGATCCTCCTAGAAGGTAGTGTATTAACTTCTATAGATAATAAACCATGGAAATTCCTTCATGCTATATGGTGATGTAGTTGTTCTCAACTTGTGAAATATTCTTAGTTGCAAAATATATAAGGTGATCTAAATTTCCTTCTCTTGGTTCCACAAGAACCACTCCTAATTCTATGAAAACGTATCTACATGTACATGAAATTTTACATTAGAATTAGGAAAAACCAAAATTAGGGAACTTACCATTTTTTGTTTGAGTATATTAAAAGTAGCTTCACTTTCAGGGGTCCACAAGAATAGTTTAGCTTTCTTCAATAACTTCTATAGAGAATCTGTTATCACTCTATGATCGATGCATAGTTGTAGATGAACCTTCAGTAGTAGCTATTATGTACCAAAGTAGACTACATATATTTCACATTATTTAGTGTAAGTAGATTCATAATGAAAACATTCATGGAAGGGTCCACCAATTCTCCTTCCTTGCAGACAATGTGTCCCAACAAAATGCCAAATGGTACATAGAATATGCACTTATTCAAATTTAGGGAGATCTATAGCTTCCTACATTTATCAGACATTAGCTTAAACAACCCAATATGTTCCTTCAATAATTTATATACAATTAAATCATCTATGTATACCCCAAAAACTTGTGGATGAAATCTCTAAAGGTTGTAAGCACAACTTGAGAAAAGATACTCGGTACATTCTTGAGCCCAAAAGGCATGAAATTATAACCAAATGATCCTTATTTTCTAGTAAAGGTGGTGTTATTATTGTCTTTGTTTTCAATTCATACTTGATATATATTGAAAATCAATATATAAAGGAATAATCCTCTTTTCCTACAACTTTATCAATCACCTCATCACTAAAAGGAGTGGGAAAAGTATCATACCCAAGTATATTTTAAGATTCTAAATTCCACACAAACCTTAATGTCATGAAAGTCCTTATTTCTATGAATAACAATAGGAATGATCTAATTGGATTCATCTACTCGAAATATTAATCGGATTTACAATATTATGTCAAATTATTTCTCTACCTTCTCCTTAACCCTGGGATTAAGATGATAGGGTTGATGGTTAACAGGATTAGCATATGACCACAACTCTATCCTCTTCTCCCCAAACTCTTCTTGAATCCATTTCATATCGGTAAAAATCTACATAAGAAATTTGTTTTCTTCTTTCAATATGGCCTAAATACTAGACATGGTCTTCTCATACTTGTAATCTCGTTAGAAACCATTTTACACCATCATTCAATTCCAATATTGACTTTCTGCAACTTCAAATTCTTTCATTTAGTTTATGATTTCCTTTGTCCTTACTCTTTACTGTAAAGGCACTTTTGGATGCTTTTCTATTGCTTATAAACTATCTATTGAATCTGTCCTTTTTTAATAATTGTCTACACAACTTAAATGTAATGTTAGTAATCTCCTTGGTGACATTTAAAGTTTCAACAAAATTTTGAAAAGGAGATAAACTCTTCAAGGTAATCACTACCAAATTTTGTACTTGTAGCAACTTATCATTTGTTATGGACAACTTTATTAACATCATAACCTCTCTATTATTCGAGTGAAAGAATTCTTGCTCATTCTCATCATTATAGTTTCTCCTGCCCTTTCCTATGACAGATCCTAACAATCTATTGCATTGGAATCTAGTAATCATACATTGCTTCTAGACATTTAAATTGTGACCATTGGACTTCTTACTAGGGTTCAACAATATATACAAGAAATGCACTAGTTTTTCTCAACAAATAAATGTCAAGCACCAATGGAATAATTTAACTAATCCCAAGAAATCAAAATTCACCTCCAAAACTTAGTTGTGTAGACACATTGTTATACCACCCAACACTATACACAATGATGCCACATTTTCATCAATCCAACACCACCATTATCTTGTTGGGTTCTAGTAAAAAAAAAATTGTTTAATTGACTCTAGAAAACAATTGTTTATGTAAAAAGTTCAATTAAAAATTCTATTGAAATTCTAAATTAGAAACTTAGTGTCTTGAACTTCAGAAATTTTACCTCTTTCCTAGAGTTTCCCAGATATAGTCCCTAAGAATTTACATCCTTAGGGATGATATGAAATATAATAAAAAAATAGAAACAGTAGATGATATTTCACTTCTTAACAACCCTAATCTATAGGCAATTTAAGAGAAAAGATATCAACCTTATGCCACAAGTTTCAACATTCTAGGAAAATCTTATCATGCATAAACTAGATCAGAAAGTCGCATTCTATCACTGATGGTGTTATAGGACATACAAGAAAATAGGTATTTTTCAGATCTATCTTCATTGAGTGAGGGGAGTTCAGGTAGAATAGAGGAAAGTGAGACATCTAGCAAGTCTAACAAGTGGAGATCAACTAGAGGTGAGAAGATCAGAAGAAAATTCCATAGACGCATGTAATTTTTTCTTGTGAAAGGGGGGTCATGTTCTTATGATCATGAGAGCATAGAAGACATTGAGGTTCTCTTGAGGTACAAGCATATATTGAAACAATGGGTACCCAAGGATATTCCTGAAATAAACACTGATTTTTGTGTAAACGAAAGGATATATCTGATTGCTCCATCATCATTACATGGTTTGGGGCTATTTTCCATGGATGGCATAAAGGTATGTTACAACTAATTAACTGAATTGATGGAGTACATCAAACCCTATTATATCTACAAATATTGGATACGAATAGTCCAATATACAAAAAGTATGCGAAGATATGGCTTGGCTACAAATTATATATAGCTAAAAGACAATGGTGAAAATAAAGGAGAAACTATCTATATTAATGGAAGGCCAAAAGCAATGGGAAATATTGTAGGTTTTATAAATAGTACATGACCCATGACCACAACTAAGTGACCCAATTGCGTATTTGAGGGGCATGAAGGAAACCATGTATTCTTATGTGCAATAAAATCAATAGTTGTAGGGGAAGAGTTATTGATTGATTACAATTTGAATCGAATAGATACAGATGTTGATATTATGGGGGCGGTAGGTATACTAATTTACCAAACCTGTAAGCAATGACTCCTATATTTTATGATTTCCATTATTTTCTTTACGGTGTTAATTAATTTGGAAAGCTTTAGTCTGTTTACTTAGTGTGACCTATTTTTGTTATCAACAATAACATTCCTCCATGGATGTCAATAAAAAGGGAGGATTTCTCATACATTTGAATTTATTTCTCATGATAATGATCACAGTTCTAATTTTACTGTAATGTGGCAGGATGATCACGGTAAATCAAAAGCGGCCTCGAAACATGATGTTGATGAAGATTCGCTCAATGAAATGGATTTGTATGAATCCCCCGACCCTATGGTTTTAATTATAAAAAAGATCAATAAAGAAAACAAGGAACTACATCACTTGTTAGATATTCTAGATCAAACTCATGAGGTAGGAGAAAGGATCAAAGAAGTTATGAAAATGCTTAAGACATATAAGGTAATAACCATAATTTCAAGTGGCTTTATTTTTATGTCATAATATGATCAATTATGAAAGATTGATTTTTAACTTTTACATTATCTAAACAAAAAAATGTTTTCTTTCTTATATAGAGATTTTTGGATCTTTTTGACACCGACATGTATGGTGTCGGTAGTAGTGGCATTGCATAGATGCCACAGGGTCCCAACGCAATCCATCGTATAGCTGCTAGGACACAACTATTCATATCTCCACCTTCCACACCATTAGGTGGGAGCCACGACATGCACACCGAGGAAGTGGCCACACATATAGCCTCTAGAAGTGGTGATGGAGATGAGGTCGATGATTTGACAAACTATATGGTTGATTCTCCTAAAGCAAGATGTGTGAACAACACAGGGACCCTTAAGGGCACATTTATGTTCAATGAGGAAGGGATTCCATTAAAGCAAGTTAAATTCCCAAGTAATTTTTAAAATTTTAATTGTTTCATGTTCTCTATGTAGAAAAATATAAATCATCTAAATTATTATTTTTAAATTAATAATCATATAATCATTTTGCGTGTAGGGAATAATGATTTTTATAAGTCCTTGGAGACTAATGAGTTGATTATTTTTGGGCCCACCATACAGGAGAGGTGGAATTCCAAGAATTCCAACCTCAAAAAAGACTTGATGGATTATCTCGAAATCCTTTTTGGTGTAAACACATTTAATAAGACCTTGGCCACTACCGCAGCTGACCAATATTTAAAATATACGCGAGAAAAATATAGGAAATACTTGAAATAAAATGATATGTACGAGCATCCTATGATGATTCAAAAGAGGGAGTGGAAGGCCCTCATTGAGGATGCAAAAGAGAAGAAATTGATAGACGAAGGAAAAACACCCTCTGGTCCCAGAAGGTAAATTGCAATTTCAATTCAATACCTTCAATTTTTTTTAGATGTAAATAAAATTGTGGTATATATTAAAATAATTGAAACTTTTTATGATAGGTTGACTAACACGTAAAAGTAAACAAAAGAAAGGCTTGCCAAATGTGGCCAACACAGGCTAGGCCAGGGAGTCTACTTGAAGTTGTAGTCACGAATTGTAAGTACCTAAATATCTTATTTGTATCTCCTTAAAACTTTTAGGTAATTGCAGCGAATAAAATTAAAAATACATACTCTTATGCAATGCAAGGTGATGAGTTTGGTACTTAAACCATGAAGGAAGACCTCCATATTGGTTACAAGTATGGCTATAAAGTTGTAGTTGAACACCGAAAAATCTTGGGGAAGATACCAAGAACCACTTTGCAGGATAAGGTAAATAAAATTCAATCCACATTAACCTTTATTTGTTAAGCCCTAATATTAGCTCATTACCCCTTAACTAGGTCATGTTATATTAGTAATGTTATTT
>CBVK0102204599.1:0-16154 GCA_900067695.1 Picea abies
AGCCAGAGAAACTAGGGTGGCAGGGTGGTGCAAGGGAGAACATTGGTTCTCTGATATACAGGTCGGTGCCTGTATAGTTGGAAGTTGGTGCTTCCATCCAGTTGGTGCTGGAGTAGTGAGGGAGTTGGTGCTTCGTGCTTCCTTCTAGTGGGTGCTAGAGAAAATAGAGAGTTGGTTCTCTCAACATGTTGCAGCTTGCAAAACAGAGGTTGTATCCTCACAATGAGTTGGATATCATATGTATGATAATGTATAGAATGTAAAGAATACTTATCATATAAATAAGAAGAGGTTTTTTCCCTTTATGGGTTTCCTCAGGAAATATCTGTCTCTGTGTATTTCATGTGTGTGAATGATGCTGAATGTTCTATTGTTTATTTCCCTGCATTATTGTAATAATCATTGAGAGTTTTGTAATGAGTTTTAAAATAATCATAAGTGTTTAAGATTGGCAACAACTGATTCACCCCCCCTCTCAGTTGTTCAACATTTGGTATTAGATCTGGCTCCATTTTATGTAAGGGTTGATCCTAGAGCTTAAACATGTCAAGCCATGAAGGAACTTCAACCAATAGGGCCCCTCTGTTCAATGAAATAGATTTTTCCTTCTGGAAAGTTAGAATGAGAACCTACATAATGGATTTAGGTGTTGATGTCTAGGATGTGGTAGAGTCTGGTTATGTAAAGCCAGTTGTACTAGATAATAAGAATGACAATCTAGAATTCAGCTTCAACGCTAAGGCTATGAATGCTATCTTGAGTGGGCTTGCAAAAGAAGAATTTGTAAAAGTTATGCACTTAGAAACTGCCAAAGAAATGTGGGACAAACTCATTAGCAGTTATGAAGGTAATGAGAAGGTAAAGGATGCCAAGCTTCAAACCTGCAAAGTAAAGTTTGAACAAATGAAGATGAAAGAGGATGAAACTATTGGTAAGTACTTTCTGAGAGTTGAAGAACTGGTAAATGCAATGAAATCACTTGGTGAAAAAATTGAGGATCCATCCTTAGTTCAGAAAATTTTGAGATCTATACCAGATAGGTTCAACCTGAAGGTCTCTGCTATAGAATAACTTAATGATCTAAAATCCTTGGCGTTTGATCAACTTATAGGAATGTTGACTACATATGAAATGAGAATAGTTATAGATAAACCCACCTCCAGAGAAGCATCATTTAAGGTAGACAAGAATGAGGATTCTGAGCCTGATGAAACTGAAGAAAAATTTGTGAGAAGACTGAAGAGGGGATTAGGCAAATACAGAGGTAAAATTCCTTTCAAATGTTTCAACTGTGGTAAGATAGATCATTTTGCAAATAAATTTCCTCACAAAATAAAGGATAAGACATATGATGATGAGGAGAAGCACAAACACATGAGTTTCTTTAAAGAGAATATTTTTAAGAAGAAAAATCTTTGTGTAAACAACGATGATGGTCCTTCAAATGATGAAGACATTCCATTGAAGATAAACTAAATGACTTCATTTTAATGGACAAAGAGGATTATGATAATACCATCACAGGAAGTGATTATAATGAAGAAGAATCTTTGGTTGATATGGAAGGTGAACTGATCAGTGCACTGGAAGAGATTGACAGACTTAGAATTAAGAAGAGAAAACTAAAACGATTGTTGTTACAGTTCAAGAAAGGTAGTAAAGAACCCGATGAAGACTTTGCCCTACTAAAAGTGGAATAAGAAGAGGCAAAGAAAATTGAAGACATTTTGAAACAACAGTTATCATAAAGGAAGGCAAGATGTGAAGCTCTGGAGGAAGAAGTAGTGAAAACTAGGAAAGAGTTGGAGAAGTTTCAAGCCTTGTATCATCAGAATCTGTCAAGTATCAAAGCCTCAGAAGGATTGGTTACCATTCTAAATCAGCAAAGGAACCCAAAGATGAAAATAGGCCTGGGTTATGAAGAGGTATCAAGTAGTGATCAGCCAAGCAACAAAGATCCCATAAAGTTTGTCAAATCTACCATCTATGACACCAAAAAACCTGCAGAAACAAAAGAAGATAATCAACGGCCCAGGAGGAGTAACGAAAGAGGTACCAGAACTGAAACTATAGATCAAATAAATAATGTACTCTCTATTCAAAGAAATCATCATCATGGAAGAAATCAACCTTCTCAAAGAAGACAACCATTTTCCAGGTACCAAGGTTTTTTCTATGGATATTGTTTTTTTTGTTCTAACTTTGGTCATAAAGCTGTAAACTGTTCTTTAAAATTGAGATATGAGTAATCAAGACATTCAAGGTATAGATATCCTCCACAAAAAAGAATGAGACAACCAAGTAATAAACCATCATAGACTGCAAATCACTTGATGGATGGGACAAGGACACAGGTTAGGCATAACAATCATTATGATCCCTTATTCAACGAACCAGAATGTTACATCTGTCATAATTATGGACATAAAGCTGCTAACTATCGCTTAAAGAACTATGAACTAGATTTGAATCCCTCTGCTAAAAATGTCAAGGGTTGGAAGAATAAAGAAAGTGACAAGTGTGGATTAGTGTTGTCAGCTCAAAGACAAAAGAACCCTTGGTATATAGACAGTGGATGCTCCAAACATATGACGAGAGACAAAGGTAAGTTTTTATCTCTATGTGAAAGTAAATAAGGAAACATAACCTTTGGAAATGATGCTCCAGGTAAAATCAAGGGTAAATGGATGGTGAGTTTAAGTAATGGAATAGGAAAATCCCAAGATGTTCTGCTTGTAGATGGGTTGAAAGATAATCTTCTTAGTGTAAGTCAAATGTGTGACAGAGGATGTGAAGTGGTGTTCACTTCCAAGGACTGCAAGATAAAGTCTGTAAACTTAGGACAAGTGGTGGATAAAGGCATAAGGATAGAAAATAATGTATATGTGCTGAAAGAAGATAGAGAAGAGTGTCATCTAAGAAAACATGATGAGAGTTGGTTATGGCATAGGAGACTTGGACATCTAAACTTTGATCATTTAACCAAGCTCAAAAATCTTGAGGCAGTAAAATATCTTCCAAGAATATCAAAGGCACAAGATTCTATATGTAAACCTTGCCAAGTAGGAAAGATAACCAGGACACATTTTAAATCCAAGATTTCTACTTCAACAAAGAAACCATTCCAAATAGTTCATATGGATTTATGTGGACCATCAAGACAGGAAGGCACAGGGAAAGAAAACTACTTCATGTTGATCATTGATGATTACTCCAGACTCACTTGGGTTGCCTTTCTCAAAGAAAAAGATGAAGCATTTGAGAAATTTAAAATATTTAAGGCTCTAACTGAGAATCAAACATGCAAGAGGTTAAAGGAAGTAAGATCAGATAGAGGAGGCGAATTTATGTCAAGTGAGTTCAAGGAATTCTGTGATAAACATGAGATCAAGAGAGAATACACAATCCCAAGAACTCCACAACAAAATGGAGTAGTTGAGAGGCAAAACAGAACAGTGCAACAAATGGCTAGGTCAATGATGAATGAGAAGAACATTGGTCAAACCTACTGGGTAGAAGCAATACATACATCAATCCATGTTCTTAACAAAGCCCACCTCAGACCACACACCGAAAAGACAACTTATGAACTGTGGTATGGGAGACCTTCTTCAATCAAACACTTCAAAGTCTTTGGGAGTGAGTGTTACATAAAGAATAATGATGAGAACCTTGGCAAGTATGATGACCGAGCTGATGAAGGCATCTTCTTAGGGTATGCTACAAATAGTAAAGGATACAGATGTTATAATAAGAGGCTGCATAGACTGGTTGACTATATTGACATATAATTTGATGAAGGAATCTCAGTAAGAGAGGTGAACAATACTAAATCAACAACAATGTATATAGATGAAGTTGAAGCAGAATAGGTCCAAGAATCAGAAGAAGAAGACTCTGAGCCAGATGAAGATGAAAATATTCAAATAGACTCAAATCAACAGACAACATCAAATTCCTCTTCCAGAATCACTCAAAAGAACCATCCTACAAGTAAGATAATTGGTGAAAAAGACAAGGGTGCACACACCAGGAGAAAGATAATCAAAAACACCGAACAATAACATATAGCTTTCATATCCATGCTGGAACCCAATAATTTCAATGAAGCTAGCAAAAATGACCATTGGGTTAAAGCCATGAATGATGAACTTGACCAGATTGAGAAAAACAATACGTGGGAGTTGGTTCCTAGACCTTAAGGTAAAAATATCATTGGTTCCAAATGGATCTTTAAGAACAAAATGAATGATAAGGGACAAGTTGTCAGGAACAAAGAAAGATTGGTTTGTAAGGGATATGCTCAAATAGAAGAACTGAATTTTGATGAAACATTTGCACCAATAGCAAGACTAGAAGCGATCAGAATATTTCTTTCCTATGCTTGTCATAAAAGGTTTAAAGTCTATCAAATGGATGTCAAGTTAGATTTTATAAATGGAGATTTAAAAGAAGAAGTATATATGGAACAACCAGAGGGTTTCGAATTTTATGATAACCCTGACCTTGTATGCAAGATGAAGAAACCTTTATATGGGTTAAAACAAGCCCCTCGTTCCTGGTATCACAGACTTGATATGTATCTCCAAGACAAAGGATTCAAGAGAGGAACAACTGATAGCAATCTATATATCAAAACAAAGGTTAATGATTTTCTCATTGTGTTGGTCTATGTAGATGAAATCATCTTCAGATGTAATAAGGATTCATTGGTACAATGGTTTTCTTCTGCCATGAAGTCTGAGTTTGAAATGTCTATGATAGGTGAATTGCCATTTTTTCTTGGTCTGGAAATTACTCAGAGGTCTAAAGGAATGTTCATTTCTCAAGAAAAATACCTAAGAGAAATGATCAAAAGGTTTCAAATGGAATATTCTAAACCTATGGGCACACCTATGGTTACTGGATGCAAATTAAGCAAGGATGATGACTCACCTGATGTTGATCAAAGTTCATATAGGTTAATGATAGGAAGTCTTCTGCACATCACAACATCCCGTCCTGATATAATGCAATATGTTGGAATGGTAGGTCATTATCAATCTTCTCCTAAACAAAGTCATTTAGTAGCTATCAAAAGAATATTTAAATACTTGAAGGGCACAATGACTTATGGTCTGTGGTATCCTAGAAATAATAATTTTCAGTTAACTGCTTATTCAGATGTTGATTGGGAAAATTGTGTGGATGAAAGAAAGAGAACTAGTGGAAGTGCATTCTTTCTGGGTGAATCGTTAGTAGCATGGATTAGTAAAAAGAAGGGATCTATTTCCTTATCAACTACAGAGGCATAGTACATTGCTGCTGCTACTTGTTGCACACAAATTTTATGGATGATACAAACTCTTTCATATTTGAAAGTCACTTATACTGATCCCATTCCACTTCATTGTGATAACACCAGTGCCATAAGTCTCTCCAAGAATCCTGTACTTCATTCAAAGTCTATGCACATACCAATAAAATACCATTTTATCAAAGAACAGGTTACAAACATAATTGTTCAGGTGATTTTTATTCCTTCCACAGAACAAATAGCTGATATCTTTACTAAACCATTAGCAATGACACCTTTTGGATACCTTCACCAGAAGTTGGGTGAAATCTCACTATCAAACTAAGAGGGTTCATCCTATCAGGGGGAGTTTGTGTTGGTTGAGTATCTGATATTTCCAAAGAATACTGCAACAACTCAAGGGGAGCATGTCTCTTCTTTGACATTGATGTCAAGGGGGGAGAAGAAGTTTGGTTGGATGCCACAGTGGTATGGTTGGATGTTCAGCAGACAGAGTAACATGAGTCTTCAAGAGTAGCAGGAGTCCTCAAGGTCAAGGTTGCCATCAATGCCAAAGGGGGAGAATGTTGAACATATTGTCATTGATGTCAAACAGGTATATCAGTAAGCAGGAGAAAAAGAGAAGTGAATACATGAACGAGTTATGCTCAGAAGGCGTCATCAATAATCTTGATGGATGGTAGAGATCGTTGAATGAACAAGACACATGGAAAGCAATTATGACGAGAGTGGAATATCAGCGTTTCGCACATCGAGAAATCCAAAGACAGGAGGTTCTCTAACTCCTTGAAATCACGATATGTGATATCCCCAAATGATCTGGACCATTGGATTGAGGTAGGATATGGAGTGTTGGATGCACAAGACACATGGAAATTGATTATGACGAGAGTGGAATATCGACGTTTTGCACATCGGGAAATCCAAAGAGAGGAGGTTCTCTAACTCCTTGAAATCACGATATGTGATATCTTGAAATGATATGGACCATTGGATCGAGGTAGGTTATGGAGAGTTGGATGAATAGGACACGTGGCGAGTGGAATATCTCCATATAGGGGATCACGACTTGGAGTGTCGAGACACATCATGTGATCTAACTCCTTGAACTCGTGATATGCGAAGTCGCGATATAATCCTAGTCATTGGATCAAGGACGAATCCAAGCCGTTAGATCTAGGAGGTGAACGTGGTAGCCACACGGTTCATGACATGTCAGTAAGTGGTCACAGGCTATGGTGTCATGATGTGATAGGGGAAGGAGAGAGATTGGGTGGAAGACACCTGTCACAAGCAGGCAAAGGCGATAAACAGAGGAAGTGGTAAGAGGTTTGTGGAGGGGCTCATACAAAACCACTCCATTCCGGATCCCCCCCCCTCCTATTAAAGACATAAAAGTGTAGGGGGTCTGGAATTGAACCTTAGCTGCACATCTAGGCTCGTAAATCATGATCGTCCAAACATGCATGCTCCATTCCGGACCCCCCCCCACGTTAAAGGTAGAATGACAAGGGGGGTCCGAAATTTCCAAACATGCATGCTCCATTCCGGACCCCCCCCCCACGTTAAAGGTAGAATGACAAGGGGGGTCCGAAATTGAATCTCGATTGTTGATCTCATTGCATGAATACTGACCTTCTAGATCAACCCACTATTTAATGAAATACACATTTTTGTGAAATAGGTGAATAAGCGATAACAGATAGAGAAGACGCAGAGTCCCGAGACATCTGCCAGTGGATCGAAGCCTGTAACTACAATAGAAAGGATTATCTCAACTGACCAAGAGAAGATGAAGAGTCCCAAGACATCTTCCATTGGATCGAAGCCTATAACTGCAACAGAAAGGATTAGCTCGACAGATGGAAGAGAAGTCAAAGAGTCTCGTTTTCCAGAGAGGCTAAGGAATCTCAACATAATTCCTAGTGATGATGATCATAGGTGAATAACCACCAAAGTAGTTGAAGAAGAGTGAGGAAGGGCATGCAAAATGTTGTGATAGAGAGCATAAAATAAAAACGTAGAACAGAGAAAAAGTGGTTGTTACTGTGAAGGGGAGGGATGCATGTTATATGGAGAAACATGATGTGTAGGAGTGGAAGCACATAAGAATAAGAGGAAATTGAGCCATGCATACTGAGACAGATGAGAAGAACAAAAATCTGAAAAGGATACTGAGCAAAGAAGCATGGAAGAACAGTGAGAAGCCTGGTAAGCTCATGACATCTATTGAATCACTGTAAGAATTTCACAGAGACCAAAGTTTAACATTCAATGGTGGTTGGGAGGTGCTAGGGAGGATCATTGTCCTAATAATTTCAAGTAGGTGCTTGAACATAGGGAGTTGTAGCTTCCATTTGGTTGTAGCCAGAGAAACTAGGGTGGCAGGGTGGTGCAAGGGAGAACATTGGTTCTCTGATATATAGGTCGGTGCCTGTAGAGCTGGAAGTTGGTGCTTCCATCCAGTTGGTGCTGGAGTAGTGAGGGATTTGGTGCTTCCTTCTAGTGGGTGCTAGAGAAAACAAAGAGTTGGTGCTCTCAGCATGTTGTAGCTTGCAAAATAGAGGTTGTAGCCTCACAATGAGTTGGAGCTCATATGTATGATAATGTATAGAATGTAAAGAATACTTATCATATAAAGAAGAAGAGGTTTTTACCCTTTATGGGTTTCCTCAAGAAATATCTGTCTTTGTGTATTTCATGTGTGTGAATGATGTTGAATGTTCTATTGTTTACTTCCCTGCATTATTGTAATCATCATTGAGAGTTATATAATGAGTTTTAAAATAAGCATAAGTGTTTAATCTTAGGAACAACTGATTCACCCCCCCTCTCAGTTGTTCAACACACCCGACAAGGCCATAGGCACAAGGAAATGATACATCCCAAGCCCATAATCGAGCTCAAGGATGTGACTACTTCGGAGCTAGAGTCTAGTAGCCTGACGTGGGTTGAGGAAGATCTCCCCACAATGAAATGAGGAGAGGTAGGGAAAATATTGAGAGCCTGGAATGGGGTTTCAAACCCTAACCCCGAGGATATTACAAGATCGACCGACACAGATGAACCAAGACCATCCCAGTCACGAGAAGAAGTCTAGGTCGAGGACATAATAAACTGACTAGAATCACCTAGGGATGAGGAGGGCACATCCACGGTGGGAGAGAAAAGAAGTACCCCTGAGAGTATTGATATTTCCTTACCCTTCATTCCAGATGCATTAATCCCCACTATCGAGGATATGCTGGGGAAAGTGCCCAAGTTTCACTACGCGGACCATGACGTGTGTGACGCAACAAAATTCCCAGAGTTGGTCGAGGAATGCTATTTGATCAACACAGGGGAGGTTGGACCCCTAGGAAGGCCAATATTAGATCTCGCGCGATGGATAATGGGTTATACAACTCCGACATCATGAATTTGCTGGACATTCCACACTTTGAGTGGGGAAAACGTGTCGGCGTATGCGTCAATAAATTAGTGGCCTGGGTCCATGGGGGAATCCTATGTGTTTTAGGATAAATCCGTGAGTGCGGACACAAACCGATCTCCCTAGATCCACCTGGATATAGAACAAAATAGGACAGAATTATACACTTTCCCTAGATCTAGACTATTGAATGAACTAAGAGGTAAGGATCATGGACATACCTTATGAACGCTTTCCTTAGATCTCTGTTGTTCCAATCTTCGCTCCAATGCTCTTGTGCCGTTCAAATCACAACAGTACAAGCCAATTGAAGTGAAAAAAGATCAATATATTCAATAGCTAATCTATACATATGATCAAGGAATTATGTAATAAAGTAACATCATCTTTATGGGAAAGGGACATATTACTGTATTGAAATAATTGAAAGTGAAACTTACAACCTAAGCCTTGATGTTGTAGATATCCTTTCGATGGCTCCTAGCTCTGACACACACACTTGCTCATGCATGAAGAAAATCAACCACCTTTGATGATCTTCCTGTTGTCTCTAGTTGTTGTAGTATCAGTCCTTCATACAATCTTGCACTAATTCTCCAATCAATCTCTTGCTAGTTTGCTTCTAACCTTTTCCATGAGCCATCTCCTCAATATATAAGAGAAGATAGATTAGTTACTTGGATAGGAAATGATCCCAAGATATCATGAAAACTAGTAATTAGATAACCATTCGCTAGCCAACTCATTCTTCTCGAAGATTCCCTTCTAGAAGGCTCGAGAACTTCATCTTTTTCCTCTTTAAGAAGATGTTCGCACCCTGATAGTTATGTACAGTGTGAACCCCTCGCACTCCAGCTTAATGCAGCTTGTGAGAATCAGGCATTCTCGCAGGTAAATATATAGGCAGCCTGCGAACCTCTTTTGAAAATATGATTTTTGGAAACAGACAAGTGTAACTTTTCTCAGGAAAGTGTTCTTAGTGAAGAGCTTGATTTTCCATCATCATAACATCATCATAACATCATCATGATGACCAAAATTGATGACCAAAATTGTGGATAACACTATGGATGTACATGCCTGTACAAATATACATGGCACTCATTTCTAATATTACTGGATTTCCCATAGCCGACGCGCAACCATAAGAGTTTTTGGAAAACAAGGAGTTTGAGAAGGAAATGGCAGAGTAGGTGAAGGCATAATTCGACATGTCGCAGGGAAGTAGAGGCCTCACCATAAAATAAATCAATGATGATGCGATGAGGTTCACCAACAAACTCATAATGTGCAAGATACTAAGTAAGTGTCACCGAGAGGAAGCCCCTGTAGGTGTAATCGAAGTAGTAGCACAGTGCGCAAAAGGAATAATGTTCAACTAGGCACAATATTTTCTGAACCAGTTCTTACTGGACTACCGTGACACAAAGGATAATGGAACTGAGTTCCATTACTCCTGACTGATGATATTAGTCACCCTTGCAGGGTGGAAGGATCCCAAGTACACTGCCTTCATCACCCGGATGGGGAAGTGCTACACAACTAGGTATGAGTCCCTCTGGAAGGAGAAGGACAAAAAATCACATCAAGAAAGAAATGCAGTGTTTTCCATGCTGCTAGACGAAATTCAGCAGTGTACTTCCAACACATGGTGCATCCTGAGGAAGGTTGCACAAGAAATCAAGGGGATTGTGAAGTTCAAGGAATCCCGATGCCATACATGGATCCAAGCTACAAGGGATCCCAAGAGAGCATGGATAAATATGCATCACTCCATGACCAAGGTGGAGGTGGAGTGGATAATCAAAGATTGGTCTACGCAGTGGCAACAACCAATAACAAAACCCACAACCAGGATAGGTACGACGCAACCTGCTAAGACTAAAGAAATAACTGAGGCACACTTGTCAGCATGAATAAAGAATTTGGCTGGAAATACTCGGACAACAACAACACAAAAAATTCCAAGTGGGAGCGTAATCTTGAAAAAACCAAGGAGAATTCCCACAACAACACAAATAGGAAGCCAGACACAGACTATGACGAAGAAGCCAACATAGGGTCAGAAGGAAACAGGCCCAGGCACAACCCTCACAGTTAGCAAAGAATATCGCGCAAGGAAGAGATGTGCGTGGTAAAAATAAATATGACACAGAGGACCCAAACATCACCCTCACATGGGATGATTCATAGCTCATAAGGTCCAATACATGAGTAAGAAAGTGGTCAAAACAACAGAGGCACAGAGAGAGTAGATCATGGCCAAGTTGATAGAAGTTCATGTGAACATACAACTGCTATGAGACCATGAAGAATATCAGGCCACCACATAACAACAGAAGGAAGTACCAAGGCCACTAGTGCAGAAGCAACACGAAGAGATGGTACAATTTTTCGCCCAGAGTAGCGACACATTTACCGTCAGGCGTGAAATGATCAGGCTAGATCCTAAAAAGGTGTAGACACCACTATAGGAGGTCGAAGAGCTAGATATAATACTACCATAGATACCCATGAAGTCTCTCTATGGACTAAAAGAGAGTGTCATGAAGGAAGTGCAGTCAAGGGCCCGAACATATGCCACCAACCTAGAGGTGAGCACGTGAGTCATGAAAATGCTCCAAATAACATGCGACCAACTGACTGTGGAGAAAGAATAACAGAAAGATCGCACAGATAGTCTTGATCAGGGAGTGAGTGCCACCTATGACAGAATCCAAAACAGTGCGCAAATAGAAGAGCCCAATAGAACACAAAATATGGATCACATTGTGCATGCTAGCACTCCATAATTTCTCAGGACGAGGAAGAAATGACAGAGGTAACCACAAAACCACTTGGAGTGAAGGATCTATCCCTCCAAGACTTAGAGAGGGATCTCTTTGTATGATTTAACTTTGTTTGGATTGGATATTAGGCTAGTTATGAGAGTACATGTTTTCTTTTGAATTTTTGGTTGGGACAACGAAAGAGGGCCATTGGGCAAAATGGGGTCAACAAGGATTAAGGTGATCAAAAGAAATAATAACAAAGCTTAAATGTAACAAGGCAAGGTAATCATGTTAGTGGATCCTTGTAGTTTGTGAGATGGAAAAAGAGGAAATGATTAGGGTTCACTTCGAATGTAGAGCATTGCTACCTAAATTCTACATTCAAACTTTAGAAGAAAACATGAATATTGTTTTAAGCCAGAACAGGGTGTTTGAAACAAATCCTGAACATAATCTTCTTATAAACAATAAAAGAAAGAAACATGTGAAACCAAAGAATAACAGGTTACATCAAGAATCACTTCACCACATAACTATGATACAAGAATCTTGAAACATAATCTCTTTGTATTCATAAAAAAGGATCACTTAAAGCCTCCTGAAAATATTTACAATGGATGGTAATATTTCAATACCATTTTTCCCTTAGGGTCCCACCTCTATACTATATTTCATTCTATCTTTTATAATATATCCCATTACATTCAGATCCTATAGAATAGAGGATCATATCCCTTCCTTAATTGTTTCTATATATTTCTGAAAATACCTAATTAATGATCTTACCTAAAATAGAGATTTGATCCCCTTTCCAAAATCATACGATATATCTTGAGTTTATTACAATATATTTGATTTTTACCACTGAAAGGGTAAAAATAGAAATATCTACCTACTGATTTGTATCCTAAAATTTTGGAGGTTACAATAAAATCCCAAAATATAGGACTGTTGGCAAATATTTAACAAATAGCGAATCACAATTATTTAACAGATAACGAATGCTTGTCATTGATGGAAAGTACAGAAGTAATGATGGCTTGAGTATAACAGCGATGATCAACAAGAAAATAGAAGATAAGTCAAGGAAGATCGAATGATCAAAGGCTATGCAACATTGACAAAATGATCGAAGGCCCGAGAAGCATTTCTGATCGTTGGATCCCATCCAAAATTCCTGACAGCATGAGGGCCGTCAGATCTGAATAAAGACAAGAAGAGCGCAATGAAGAGGAGGATAGATCTCAGGCGTTATATCTGAGTGCAGGGTCTGACCACCATTGGATTGAGGAAAACCTGCATGATCTTTAAAAGTGCAAGGAGTAGAGGGCTCACAAATTCCAAAAGTAGGAGGACCATCCATCTCAGGGGGTTATGTGGACCGTTGATCCGACTCCCTGTCGGAGTTTTGAGGATTGCGTATTGGAGATGTCAAAGAAACAATGCAACAAGAATCCCGATTTCTCGATAAGAAAAATCCTGACGTAATCTGAGTCATCAAATCAAGATCACATCTAAACCGTCGATCCGACTCACATCAACAAACCACGTCAGCTAGGAACACGTGGCACAACCAGGTAACGACAAGTGTCAGACTAATTCAACATGCCAAGCACATGTAAGTCACGAATCAGGGTGACACATGGCAGTTATTTAACACATGTGACGTCAGGAGATGTACACCATGTCGGAGTTTCGAGGATCGTGTGTTGGACATGTCAAAGATTTTTTACATCAGGAATCCCGATATGTGAAATCGCAATGTAATCTGAGCCGTCAGATTAAGGTTGAATCTGGACCATTGATTCTAGCCCTTGTCGGAGTTTCAGGGGTCGAGAGTTGGACATGTCAAAGATTATTGACATAAGGAATCTCGATATCGCGATATGTGAAATCATGATGTAATATGAGCTGTTAGATTAAGGTTGAATCTGGACCGTTGATTCCAGCCCTTGTCGGAGTTTCGGGGATCGAGAGTTGGACATGTCAAAGATTATTGACATCAGGAATCTCGATATCGCGATATGTGAAATCGTGATGTAATCTGAACCGTCAGATCAAGATATGATTTGGATCATTGATTCGACTTCTTTACGGAATTTTGAGGATCGGGATTTGTAAGTGACAAGAACATTGAACATCAGGAATGCCGAAATGCCAAAACCTTATTTAAAGGCAAGATTAATAAAGTTCATCCAATGGTGCTGATAAATTGGAATATGATCAGAAGGTTATTGTTCTCTCTCATGGTTAACCCCTCAGTTACGAATCTGTTAGTGAAATGGACTCATGATTGTAAATCAGTTAGCATTTTAGTTGACGTTTCAGTTTATCGGACAGTTGTCTTCCTTTTGCCTAAGGAGTTAGGAAGTTGAACCATTGTGTAGTTGTGTATAAAAGAAAATGAGATAGACTGTGTATGGTGGGTTGTTCCACATGAAATATGAACAAAACAGTAAGAAAGGGAAAATGAGAAGATGCGTAGTATGAGATTTCGAAAATGAGAAAAGTGAGATGAAATGCAGAGTAGAAGTAGAACAGAATGACAGAAAGAGAAAAAGTGGAGCAGAATGAAAAAAAGAGCAGAAGTAGAGCAGAATGACAGAAAAAGTTGATGCAGAGCAGACCTGCTAAACATACAGAGGAAGAGAAGAATTGCAAAAAAGGAAGATAGAAGACTAGATTTATAAAACAAGGAAAGATAGGTAAGAGTTGACATATCTGCATAAGTTGTCTGTGCATTTATTCTTTCATATTTTAGGGAGGTTGGGAGGTGCTTGGGAGGACTATTGTCCTCAGAGGTTCAAGTGGAAGCTTGAACACAGGAATTTGTAGCTTCCATCTGGTTGCAGCCAGAGAAACCAGGGTGGCAGGGTGGTGCTAGGGAGAACAAGTGTTCTCTGTTATACAGGTTGGATTCTGTGTAACTAGAAGTTGGTGCTTCCATCCAGTTGGTGCTGGAACATTCAGGAAGTTGGTGCTTCCATCCAGTTGGTGCTAGAATATTCAGGGAGTTGGTGCTTCCTTCTAGTGGGTGCTAGAGAAACCAGAGAGTTGGTGCTCTCAAACAAGTAGCAACTTGTAAAACAGAGGTTGCAGCCTCACATTGAGTTGGTGCTCAATTATAGATGATGTACAGAACTTAAAAGACTGCCTATCATTTCGAAGAAGAAGAGGTTTTCTCCCTTTATGGGTTTCCTCGTGAAAAATCTGTCTCTGTGTACACTTTATGTGTGACTGTTGTTCTTTACCTTTACTGTCCATATGTTGTATATTGTTGATGACCACATGAAGAAAGATTAATAATATTTTAACAGACTTAAAATTGTTTAAGCTCACTTACAACTGATTCACCCCCCCCTCTCAGTTGTATTAATAATTCCAACAATTGGTATCAGAGCGGGTTCCTTTTATTCAAAGGTAGATATGTAAGCTTAAACATGACAAGCCATGAAGGGACTTCAGCCTCTAATCCCCCTCTGTTTTATGGAACAAAATTTTCCTTCTGGAAGATTAGAATGAGAACATACTTAATGGCCTTGGGTGCTGATGTTTGGGATGTAGTAGAGACTGGTTATACAAAGCCTATTGTGCTAGCCTCCAAGGATGATAAGTTAGAATTTAGCTTTAATGCTAAGGGGATGAATTCTATCTTGAATGGACTTGCTAAAGCTGAGTTTGTAAAGGTGATGCATCTTGATACTGCCAAAGCAATGTGGGATAAACTTGTTAACAGTTATGAAGGGAATGAGAAAGTAAAAGATGCCAAACTTCAGACATACAGATTGAAATTTGAACAACTGAATATGAATGAAGATGAAACAATTAGCAAGTATTTTTTAAGAGTTGAAGAACTTGTAAATGACATGAAGGGTCTTGGTGAGAAGTTTGATGACCCACTCTTAGTTCAGAAGATTTTAAGATCTTTGCCTGATAAATTTAATCCAAAAGTCTCTGCAATAGAAGAATTAAATGATCTTAAAACTCTGTCCATTGATCAACTTTTAGGAACTCTAACTGCATATGAAATGAGAATTAACAAAGACAAATCCAGTACTAGAGAAGCATCTTTTAAAGAAGACAATAATACTGATTCAGAATTAGATGATATTGAGGCAAAATTTGTGAGAAGGTTAAAGAAAGAATCAGGTAAATATCAAGGGAAGTTTCCTTTAAAATGCTTTAACTGTGGTAATATAGGTCATTTTGCATCCAAGTGTCCCCATCAGAAAAAGGACCAGAACTCTGATGATGAAAAGAAGTACAAATACAATAAATATAATAAGAAGAAAAGTTTGGTTGCAAATAATGACAATTCCTCAGAAAACACCGATAGTGACTCATCCTGTGAAGATAAGGCAAATGACTTCATGCTTATGGCCAAGGAGGATTATGATAATAAAAGCACAGGCAGTGATGATAATGATGAAGAATATGTGGTTGATTTGGAAGGAGAATTGATTAGTGCACTGGAAGAAATTGATAGACTCAGAACTAAGAACAGAAAGCAAAAACAACTGTTGATACAGTTCGAGAAAGACAGTAAAGAACCTGATGAAGACTTTGCTCTGCTGAAAGTGGAATTAGAAGAGGCAAAGAAAATAGAAGACATACTAAAACAACAATTGTTAGAGAAGAAAGTCAGGTGTGAAGCCTT
>CBVK0102204600.1:188-18621 GCA_900067695.1 Picea abies
GTAAGAAGCAAGGATCTATTTCATTATCCACTACAGAGGCAGAATACATTGCTGTCGCTACTTGCTGCACACAAATTTTATGGATGATACAAAGTCTTGCAGATCTAAAGATAACCTACACTGATCCTATTCCAATTCATTGTGACAACACCAGTGCCATTAGTGTATCCAAGAATCCTGTTCTTCATTCCAAGACTAAGCATATTCCAATCAAGTACCATTTTTTTAGAGAACAGGTTACAAACAGAACTATTCAACTGAATTATATACCTTCTACAGAACAGATTGTTGATATCTTTACTAAACCATTAGTGATGACCCCTTTTGGATACCTTCATAAAAAGTTGGGGGTTATAATCTCTTGTGTCTAATCTATTCACCTGGTCAGGGGGAGTACTTATTGAATATCTAGTGTATTTCCAAGATGCTTATTGTCGACAGGGGGAGTATGTTTTGCAACAGATCAGGGGAAGAATGATTCTTCTTTGACATTGATGTCAAAGGGGGAGAAAAGAGTTCAGGAGAAGAGATCCAAATGCATGAGGGGAGTTCGGGAGAAGAGATCTGAATGCATGAGGTTGCTTGTATTTCCATCAATGCCCAAGGGGGAGATTGTTGGCAAATATTTAACAAACAACGAATGAAAAATATTTAACAGATAGCGAATGCTTGTCATTGATGGAAAGTATAGAAGTAATGATGGCTTGAGTATAGCAGCGATGATCAACAAGAAAATAGAAGATAAGTCAAGGAATATCGAATGATCGAAGGCAACGCAACATTGACAAAATGATCAAAGGCCCGAGAAGCATTTCTAATTATTGGATCCCATCCAAAATTCCTGACAGCATGAGGGCCGTCAAATCTGAATAAAGACAAGAAGAGCGCGCTAAAGAGGAGGATAGATCTCAGGCGTTAGATCTGAGCACAGGGTCCGACCATCGTTGGATTGAGGAAAACCTGCACGATCTTTAAAAGTGTAAGGAGTAGAGGGCTCACAAATTCTAAAAGTAGGAGGACCGTCCATCTCAGGGGGTTATGTGGACTGTTGATCTGACTCCCTATCAAAGTTTCAAGGATCGCATGTTGGAGATGTCAAAGAAACAATGCAACAAAAATCCCAATTTCTCGATAAGAAAAATCCCGACGTAATCTGAGTCGTCAAATCAAGATCACATCTGAACCGTCGATCCGAATCATGTCAGAAAACCACGTCAGCTAGGAACACATGGCACAACCAGGTAACAACAAGTGTCAGACTGATTCAACATGCCAAGCACATGTAAGTCACGAATCAGGGTGACACGTGGTAGTTATTTAACACATGTGACGTCAGCAGACGTACACCATGTCAGAGTTTCAAGGATCACGTGTTGGACATGTCAAAGATTTTTGACATCAGGAATCCCAATATCACGATATGTGAAATCGCGATGTAATCTGAGCTGTCAGATTAAGGTTGAATCTGGACCATTGATTCTAGCCCTTGTCGGAGTTTCGGGGATCGAGAGTTGGACATGTCAAAGATTATTGACATAAGGAATCCCGATATCGCGATATGTGAAATCGCGATGTAATCGAGCCGTCATATTAAGGTTGAATCTGGACCGTTGATTCCAGCCCTTGTCGGAGTTTCAGGGATCGAGAGTTGGACATGTCAAAGATTATTGACATCAGGAATCCCGATATCGCGATATGTGAAATTGTGATGTAATCTGAACCGTCAGATCAAGATATGATTTGGATCGTTGATTCAACTTCTTTACAGAATTTTGAGGATCGAGATTTGTAAGTGACAAGAACATTGAACATCAGGAATGTCGAAATGCTGAAACCCAATTTAAAGGAAAGATTAATAAAGTTCATCCAATGGTGCAGATAAATTGGAATATGATCGGAAGGTTATTGTTCTCTCTCACGGTTAACCCCTCAGTTACAAATCTGTTAGTGAAACGGACTCATGATTGCAAATCAGTTAGAATTTCAGTTGGCATTTCAGTTGCTTGGACAATTGTCTTCCTTTTGCCTAAGGAGTTGGGAAGTTGAACCATCGTGTAGTTTTGTATAAAAGAAAATGAGACAGACTGTGTATGGTGGGATGTTCCATATGAAAGATGAACGAAACAGTAAGAAAGGGAAAATGAGAAGATGCATAGTATGAGATTTAGAAAATGTGCAGAGTGAGATGAAATGCAGAGCAGAAGCAGAGAAGAATGACAGAAAGAGCAGAAGCAGAGTAGAATGACAGAAAAATTTGATGCAGAGCAGACCTGCTAAACATACAGAGGAAGAGAAGAATTGCAGAAAAGAAGATAGAAGACCAGATTTATAAAACAAGGAAAGATAGGTAAGAGTTGACATATCTGCATTAGTTGTCTGTGCATTTATTCTTTCATATTTTAGGGAGGTTGGGAGGTGCTTGGGAGGACTGTTGTCCTTAGAGGTTCAAGTGGAAGCTTGAACACAGGAAGTTGTAGCTTCCATATGGTTGCAGCCAGAGAAACCAGGGTGGCAGGGTGGTGCTAGGGAGAACAAGTGTTCTCTGTTATACAAGTTGGAGCCTATGTAACTGGAAGTTGGTGCTTCCATCCAATTGGTGTTGGAACATTTAGGAAGTTGGTGCTTCCATCCAGTTGGTGTTGGAATATTCAGGGAGTTGGTGCTTTCTTCTAGTGGGTGCTAGAGAAACCAAAGAGTTGGTGCTCTCAAACAAGTAGCAACTTGTAAAACAGAGGTTGCAGCCTCACATTGAGTTGGTGCTCAATTATATATGATGTACAGAACTTAAAAGACTACCTATCATTTCGAAGAAGAAGAGGTTTTCTCCCTTTATGGGTTTCCTCGTGAAAAATCCGTCTCTGTGTATACTTTATGTGTGACTATTTTTCTTTACCTTTACTGTCCATATGTTGTATATTGTTGATGACCACATGAAGAAAGATTAATAATATTTTAATAGACTTAAAATTGTTTAATCTCACTTACAACTGATTCACCCCCCCCTCTCAGTTGTATTAATAATTCCAAGAAGGACAGACTTTGATTTTTTTTAATAACCAAATATTATTCGATATGAACTTGACAACAACATATTGAGGACGAGTCATAACTGGAAAATCATTTTGGAAGCCTTCAAGAACTTTGAGTAATCCATTTTCCTTGATCTGAGGATATTTTCGTGCTTTCTATTCATAATTGAACTTTCGATAGCTAATGAGGTCAAAACAAAGTATGTTTAGCTACCGATTTTCTGGGAATGATTTTCGGTAGCTAATTATGGACTTTGAAACTGATTTTATCTGGATAAACCTGTAACTGCTCCCCAAATGGTAAAAAATTGTTGAGTTTGATCATTAACCCTGCTTCATATCAAGGGCAGCTTCATCTAGAGTATCAAGGCTGAGATGAACTTTAGGTTTTAACTTTTTGTGGACAAGCTTGAACCTCAAAACCCTATTCATGTTCTACAGTCTGCTATTATGTCTGAAGAGCCTCTTATTCTTGTGCTTTACAGTCTCATATTTAATGGCCAACTGATCCAATGCAGAACCAACTTTGATAGATGACTTTCTAAGAGTCTCATTCTCTATTTTTGGATGTCTTTCTAATACCTTTAAATCAACAAGTTATTCTTTCAGTTTTTGGACCTTAGGTTTTTTGCTAACCCTTTTCTTTGATGATGTTCCAGTTATTCCTTCTTCTGGAGTTTCCATTTATACAACTAATGGATCTGAATATGAATCTAAATATGGTAGATTTAGGACATTTTTTACTGTAGCTTTTCCTTGATCCTCTACATTTTCCCCAAATTCTAGCTTCCTTTTTGTTTTCTTTGATTTTGATGGGGAAACTTGTGTTGCAATTGCTATAGGTGACAATTCTCTCCTCTTTCTTTTACTTGTTCTTGGAGAAGTTAATTTCCATGAGGAGGTTTCTTACAATATTTCTAAAAAGCCATAACCCTATCATGGTTAGGTCTGTCTGCCTATGTTCCATGTTGTTTTTCCTCCTGCATGATGTTTATCCTTCTTTTTATGCATGCTGCTTTATTTCTACCTGTTGCGCCAAAATTAAGTCTTCCTCTCAAAAAATAGGTCTTTCCCAAAACAGATATTTCTCCCAAAAATAGGCCTATGCCCAAAATAGACTTTCTTCCCAAAATAGGCCTATGCCCAATAGGCCCCCAAAAATGACATGTGGCTCATCTCGAGCCACTCAGGTGGTGTGTGCTCCCTGTACATCCTTTTCCAAGATGTGAAACTTTCCTTCTAATTATTCCCATTTGGATTTCGCTTGCACAGTTTTCTCTGTGATCTCCTCTACCCTATGAATTGTGATGTGTTCCTTCAGAGATTTTGTGCTCTCGGTGTGATCCTAAGCCATCTGTGTTTTCTCCTCCTCTAGTTCAACAATATTTTGGGTTGATTACTCCTAGAGGGGTTCTAATTGGTCTTGCCTTGCATGCTTCTTGTTCTACACAATCTTCAATTATGTCTGCAGGGTCTTCTTCTCCTGCGTGCCTTTCAATCGTTTTGTAATGATCATGGGCTTTTGTCGTTGCTTTAGCTCTTGCATTATAGTTCTTCTTTTCTTCTCTTACTGGTCTAGTTTTTGGACCTTATCTCCTTCCTCCAACATCGTCCATAGTTGCACAGTCCTGTAAAAATGTTCTGTGACCTTTTTGGCTTCTCTTTCCATAATTTGTATCTGTAGGGATGCCTGTTGTTCCCTTTCATCTGTAAATTTAGGAGGAGTTGTTGGTGTTAGTTTTTCCTTGAGTTCCTCAATATCCTTATTGTACCCTTTGAGCGTCTGTGTGATGATTTGAATTTTTTATTTAGCACTGCTCATGACTGCCTGTGTGTTGTCTGGAATCTTTGTGAAGACTTCCTTCAACTTCTACTCCAATTTATCTTCATGAAGCTTCTCCTCCTATGTCTCCAGCTAGACCCACTCTACCAGAATTTCTAGTGTGTCCTTTCCATCTCTGGTGACTTATAATTTTGTCATATCTATTATGGCTTGTGATTTCACTTCCTAGGTGACACTGACTTGTAGCTTGTATAGTTCCCTTGTTGGTATTTTAGTCAAGACCAAATCTACTTGTACCGGGTCTTTAAGTGGAGTCCCCTCCATGTCCTCCTTGAACTGCAGAATCTTTGTTGTTATCTGGAAGGTAGGACTTGCTTGTGATATGAGTTGGATTGTGTCTTCCTTATTTTGCGTAGTTCTTTCCCTTACTCTTGTCGATCGGGGGATCGATTCTGCTCCCCTCTCTTTTAGTTGTGTTGCTTGTATCTATTCTAGGACCTGCTTAATGTTGGCCAACTCCTTCATTATCCTATCTCTTTGGTTCTCGGCCTCCTCATACTCTTCCATTGCATGGTCCTAAACCCTTTCTGCGAATAAATCAACATCATCCTTGGTGATTGTGTATTCCAGGATGTCGTTTTGGACCTTGGCCTTCTTGCGTGACCCAACTATATCTATGATCAACCATTTGGGTGGAATTGCCTCTTACAAAGTTGTTTTCATCAAGGTTCCTTGTGTCATTGTGTCCCCCCTTCCTTGTTCATCCTGCGTAGGGACATTGTTCTTCTTTCCTATATGCCTGTCCTTCTTTGGGGCACTACCCTTCTTTTATTGTGTTTTATTTGGGCCAGGATTTGTCTACTGCGTTGGTTTCTTGGTCATGACACTTCCCCCTACAGATGTCTTAGTTGACCCTGCTTCAACTTATTTCTCTTTGGGCATGTCCTTGGTGATGAATGGGATCTTCCAGTCATCCTACCAATCTTTTATTTCCCATTCAACTTCCTCTGCGTTGATGTAGAATCGAAGTTGTATCCATTATTTTTCTGTATTCCTTTGTGCCTAGATCCACATATTGTGATGCATAGCCTTAAAGTTGGCTATCCCCTAGTACTACGCAACCACCTCAGGAGCTATTCTCCATGTATTGACTATATTCTCTTTCATATCGCTGAGATACTGATAAAAAGTGTTAGCATTACCAATTCTCCTCTTTGAATAAGAAGTGCTTCCCAAGGATGTGTACCGTGTTGTGTGACATCTTCCTACTCTATCACAGAAATATGAGTAGGTAGGCTATTTCCATTCGATTAGCACTATTAGTATGATGAGCCATGAGTAGTGGAACTTGGTTCCCAAGTCATGTGCATCCTTGTAGTCATCTAGGAACATATTCAGTAAGTATGGGACCCAGGTGAGCATGGTTTCATTTGCGCACTGCGCTGCTACTGTGACAACTCCTGCAGAGACCTCCTCCTTGCGACATTTTTGAAGGATTTTGCATGCCATCAATGTTTTTTCCATCCTGGTGGCTTTGTCATTGATCCACTTTATGATAATGTCATGTGAGCCCATTTCTATCTCATAGGTTTTCTTCATTTCTTCCGTGAGTGCCTTTTCCTTGGTTTTATCATCCATGTACTGCTTGGGATTCTTGCCATTTGATGGAAGTCCCGTGATTAAAGAGATTAGTTTGAAATCGATGGAGACTAGTTCATCCAACCACAAAAATCCTCCATGGAGGACTACCAGTAACTTCTTGACACAGTTGTTCACATCTTTCCCCATTCTGAAGTGAGGAATCTCCAACAAATTAAGAATCCATGTATTTACGAACCTTGTCACCCACTAGTTTGGCTACACAACTGGATCTCCTAACGGCCCTATGCCTAGGCTCTCCATATACACATATTGTGAAAATTCTAAGAACTTGTTGGTGTCATACACATCTTGGTATGTGTACCGTAACCTTTCAATGTAGCCCAATAAACTTGGTGTGGCTTGCACCCCATCTGGAATGTGTGACAAAACTATCTAGGTGTTGGGTTGCTTGCGCAGGGATCGTGCGATGGGATGTTTCCCCTTTCTCTATGCTAACATGCTCGATGTCCCATCCTATGGTTCTCTTTCTTCCCATCTTGAATCTAGTTACCTCGTGATGTCTTTGAGCTTCACTTCCTCATGCTGCACAGACCCTACTGTGATGTCCCATTCCCAAGAGTAGGCCAGCGGGGAGTGACTTAGTAGTCTATGTGTTCCTGTAGACTATAGTCGGGAAAAAAAAAGGAACAAGATGGAGAAATAAGGAGGAATTGATGGCTTAACGATGAATTAAGCCAAAATACTTAGGAAAAGTCACTTAAGCCTAAGTCAACAAAGAATTAGAATGAAAAGGTGTTAAAGGGGGACTTAATTAATTAATTATTCACCTTAGGAGGAAAAGCGCCTAGCTTAAGTGAGGTCAATGGTGAATTAGATTGGGAAAGGTATAAAGGGATGAATTTGACCTAATTCCTCATTATGTATTGTTATGATTTGATGTTGAGAGTTCCCAAAGGAGGAAGAGAGTCGACCTTGTTGTTTTGTGGATTTCTGGAGGAAACCACCACCATTGATCGATTTTGGTGTTGAGAGACACACCCTAGCCCATCAGAGATACCATCTAGTTATTTCATCGAGCTATTCAAGAGTATCCAGTATAGTGTGCATAGCTCATCCAGTGAGGGCGCAAGTCAGATTGAGGGTTTGTGGACCTGCACGAGGTCTGAGCTCAGATTGCAGTTTCCTCCTGACCCAGTGGACATCCAACTAGGGCACTTCTATTGAGCCATTTATCATCAAATTATGACGATGGAATCTTACAGAGCGCATCATCTAGCTATTTAGGGCACAAATCTTCTGGCAATACATTTGAGGTTGTGGATGGAGCATCAGGACATATCCGGGGAAACCCTTATGACCTAGTTCCGCATTTGGCGAGATGATCATTTTGAGACCTATAGTAGTTGATTCCATCAGTGGAATAATTTGGGGTGCATCAAGTGTCCTAGGAGGTGCGCAAACCCTCCAGGGGTCCAGATCCAGTACCTCAGAGGCCAGATCTGATATCCAACACACATCCATTCCAGTCTAGAGGTCAAGGTGCTTCTATCGGAGCAGTTTTTGGCACATTTCAATGGTCTATCCTTCTGGATGATTTTTCCAACTGGTAGTGGTTACCGTATTTCTCCAGAGTCGCTTATTTCTACCGATCTATCCATGCATGCATCAGATCTGCATTCATCTTCTGATCACTTTTATGCTATTTGATTGTATTCTAGTGACGATCCATGAGATCTAGTGGATGATTATACTCTATATTTCCAGTGTTTTATTGTATTTCCATGCTTGAGTCACATAATATAGGTTATTGGGCAGTTGATGTTCTTTACGTCTGCATGCATCCTTTATATATTGTTTAAACCATAAATACGCAACATGGACCTGCAATAACTAACATGCACCTGAAATAACCAACATGCACATGCAATAACCATAAAGATCTCAAACACTCAATTGAAATGCATCCAGAAACCCCCAGTGTATCATATGTGCAAGATAGAATATTAGATCAGTAGCAAATATATTGATCAGCGGGATCATGGATATTTCAGTGCTATCAAAGCTTTATTCCTGCCATCCTATGACTAAAGACAATGAATAAAACAAGAGAACTAGATGGTCTTGAGCACGTAGGTGATGAATATGTCACTTACAATAGGCTTAGGGAAAGAAGGGATAGGCCTAAATTTCCTCCCCTCCCTCCTAGTTCAGAGGTAGAGGAAGAGGCACACAGAGAAGCAAAGAGAAGATTAAAGTGTGAGGCCGAGTGTGAAGCTTAGAGGAGGCTTGGTGACAGATATGAGAGACTAGAGGGAAGTGGTAAGGCCCCCATGGATCTAGATGTAGCCTTCATGTAGGTTATCAGTGATATTTTAGCTATTCAGGTAGATGATAGATTGGCTATGGTGGACATTTCGAGCACACAAGCCCTACATGCAGCACAGGGGAGCTCAGGGGTAGGTAGTAGACCCCAGTCACCCACTCGCACATACACCTCTGCGAGTAGGACTCCCCGATCATTGTTTCCCAGTTTCCAGAGGGCACCTAGGTAGAAGCACAAATGTCGATATCATAGAGACCGCCCACTCGTGCAGAAGACATTGCAGAGTATTGGAGAAAGTATGTAGCATTGGGCCATGACTTCCATCAGGATATGACCTTAATAGAGAATTATGGACTCATACTCAGGAACCACCCCAGAGAGCCACAAAGGGGAGGACCACAACAACAGCAACAACAACAATAGGGGCATAACATTGATTTCATCCAGAAAGTTGGTAAACTCACCATACATTCTTTTGACGGATCATCCAAATGCACCACCATAGCTTGGGTACAGAAACTAGACACCTACTACAAGCTCAACCAGATGACCAAGTCAGAGGCCGTCAGTTTCGCCACCCTACATTTTGAGGGTGAGGCACACGAGTGGTGGTATCATAGATTAGTGACATTGGGTCACAGTCACATCACCTCCTACAAAGAGTTCACAAAAAGACTCATGGATAGATTTGACAGGAGAGATCCAAAGATCCATTTCAAAGATCTAGCCCAGTTGATACAAACTGGCATAGCAAAGGCATTCATCTCAGAGTTTCATAGGGTAGCAATGGCAGTGATAGACATATCTGAGCCCCGATTGGTAATGCTATTCCCAGAAGGGCTCAGAGAACCCTTGAGAGGATGGGTGAAGGCCTATCGGCCTCATACATTGCAGGATTCCATTTGACACACTAGAGATTTGGCAGATTCAGTGCCAAAAACCAAACCCTTCACCAAACCCTTTGTACCACAAAGAAACAAGGATCGAAAGAATCCTCAAAGGGAATGGAAGGGAAAGTCCAATTTGGATGATGATATGTGATGAGAGTTGATGAGGAAGAAGCTTAGATTCTCCTGCAGAGACCCTTGGGTCCTAGGGCATAGATGCATGGGAAAGGGACATATCCACTGCATCGAAGTGGAATCAGGAAGTGAGGAGGAGGATGAGGATATTGAGTCACAAACAGATAGTGATTCAGAGACTGAGACCACTCATGAGCCAGATCAACAGCCAAAGAAACCTTAGATACCGGAAAGGGCACAACCCAAGGAGGAGGAAAAACCTCATAGAGAGGTGAAATGGGGAACCATAGCCACCCTTTCAAGAGTACCCAGGTACAACACTCTCAGGCTCAAGGGCCTTGTACAGGGACAACACATGACAACTTTAGTTGATGGTGGGGCCACCCGCAACTTCATAGATGCATCCTTAGTATCCAGGAGGGGGTTATGCACAGAGGAGTTTGAGGGATTCCATGTGGCAATGGCTGATGGATACATGATGACATGTTTGGACATGATCCCCGAACTAGAGGTCAAAATAGGAAACTACACCTTGATAGACATCTTTTATGTAGTTGACCTATCTGATAATGATGTCGTGTTAGGGGTACAATGGTTATATTCATTGGGAGAGATTGGATTCAACTATCAGATATTGACCATGAGCTTCATAGATTCTAGTGGATCGTGAGTTGTGCTGAGGGACATGTCTATAGGAGCACCTCGAGAAGTATCAAAAAAGAGGATGGAGTGTATCTTTCATCACAAAGATGTGGCTTACACAACAGAGTGTTTGATCACCACGTGGAAGGATTCCAAGGGTAGGGAGCATTACCACCCACATATCAGAGATCTTCTGGGTCAGTATGAGTCAGTATTTGGGCCGATACCACTAGGGAGACTGCTCGATAGGGGTTTTGAGCACATTATTGAGTTAGAGGGAGGGTCTACACCGGTGATTACAACACCCTACAGGCACCCCAAGAAATTCAAGGATGATATTGAGAAAGCAATCAAATAATTCCTTGCTATGGGGCACATCAGGCCCAACATGAGTCCTTTTTCATCTTCAGTCATCTTGGTATTGAAGAAGGATGGAACGTTATGGATGTGCATCAATTACAGAGCACTCAATAAGAAAATGATAATGAATCGTTACCCCATTCCACGCATATATGAGCTGATGGATGAGTTACATGGGGTAGTCTTCTTCACTAAGATTGCTCTATGCTCAGGATACCATCATATCAACATTACGGAGAAGGAAATTGAGAAGACAACATTCTGGTGTCATTCCAGACACTTTGAGTTCTTGGTCATGTTGTTTGGTTTAACCAACACACTAGCCACTTTCCAGTCTTGCATGAATCATATATTTAGAGGACAATTCAGGAAGTACATCCTGGTATTCTTCGATGACATATTGATCTACAACAAGACATGGGATGAGCATCTAGCACATTTGGGGGAGGTATTGGGTATTATGCAGGCACCATGTTTATATGCCAAGGAATCCAAATTTGAATTTGTCATGAGAGAACTATTGTAATTGGGGCATATCATTAGTGGGCAAGGAGTATAGGTTCATCAGAAAAGGATTAGGGCCATTTTGGATTGGCCAATTCCCAAGAATCTCACAAAGCTGAGAGGATTCTTTGGGTTATGTAGTTACTACAGGTGGTTCGTCAAGGGTTTTTCATATTTGGGAGAACCACTCACAGACTTGACCAAGAAGGGTAATTTTCATTGGACAAAGGAGTCATAACAAACATTCGACAAAATGAAGGATGTTATGAGAACATGCCCTGTTCTATCACTTCCAGAATTCTCCCAGTTGTTTGTCTTAGAGTGCGATGCATCAGGGGTGGGGTTTGGAGCAGTTTTAATGCAGGGGGGGAACCCCATTGTGTGTGAGAGAAGAAATATCAATGAGTCAGAGAGACTCTATCCTATTTACAACAAGGATATACTAGCGATCATGCATGCCTTAACCAAATTCAGACAGTATCTGGTTGGCAACAGGTTTGTAGTGAAGACTGATCATAACAGTCTCAAGTATTTCCTTGATTAGAAAGATCTCAGTGAGAGGCAACAAAAGTGGGTCTCAAAGATCCAAGCCTTTGAATTTGACATTGAGTATGTCAAGGGAAAAAGGAATATCATGGCAGATTCCTTGTCCAGGAGGCTAGCAGGATGTTCAATGATGGACATTTGTACAGATTGGAAAGCTCATTTGTTGGTGGAATACTTCAAAAAACAATTTTCTTGTGAGGTGATGGACAGACAGGTGATTGATGATAGATATCGAGTTCTTTATGACGTCATTTTCTAGAAGGACCAGATCTACTTGGTTCCAGAATCCACCTTGAAGGGGAAAATTCTAAAGGTATGTCATGATTCGCCTACAATAGGGCATCAGGGGTACTTCAAAACATATAGGCAGATCATGGAGAGATTATGATGGAAGGGTCTCAAGGATGATGTGTTGAAACACATATGAGAGTGCACGACTTTTCATCATAACAATTCAAAGTAGACACACCCCGCAGGGGTACTGCAACCTCTACCCATTCCAGAGTAGAAATGGGAGAGCATTTCCATGGATTTCATTACAGGCATTCCTAGAGTGCAGGGAAAGGACTGTATATTTGTGGTGATCGACAGACTGACCAAATTTTCACATTTCTTCACCATACCCATATACTAAAAGGCCATATAGGTAGTAGAGTTGTTTTTTAGGGAGGTATTTTGGTTGCATGGGTTACCCAGGTAGTAAGTCAGTGATAGAGATGGGCGCTTCATCAACGCATTTTGGCAAGAGCTTTTCAGGTTGACAGGCACAAAGCTAGCCACGAGCACTAGATACCACCCATAGACAGATGGGAAGACAAAGATCGTCAACAAATGGGTGGAGGGATATCTGAGTAACTATGTGGGGGGCAGTAGCGCACTTGGTTGTGATGGTTACATATGGGTGAGTATTGCTACAACACAACTTACCATATGTCTATCAGGATGTCACCGTTCAGGGAATTGTATAGATATGATGCACTCTCCTTTATGGAGATTGTGTTTGGAGAAAACAGGGTCTCAGGGGCCAAGGACTGGGTGGAGGAGAGTCACAGGATTCTTCAATCAGTAAGGGAGAACTTGCAGTCAGCTCAGAACCAACAGAAGATATATGCAGACTGACATAGAGTTGAGTGCAGTTTTGAGGTAGGGGATTTGGTTTTTCTGGGATTACAACCATACAGACAATCCTCCTTGAAGAGGAATGGAAAAGAGAAGATGAAGCTAAAGTTATATGGGCCATACAGAATCATCAGGAGGATAGGCAAGGTGTCATATGAGATAGAGCTACCGGAAGGTAGAAATATTCATAACGTCTTTCATGTCTCTTTCCTTAAAAAGGCTGTGGGACAACAGGTTAGCATTTCAGAGGAGTTTCCACCCTTGGATGAGGAGGGTCAGCTAGAGCTCGTGCCAGAGGAGGTACTAGAGAAGAGAGATCATATATTGAGGAGCAAGATCATCAGGGAGTGCTTGGTTAGATGGAGGTGTCTTCCAGTGGAGGATGCCACATGGGAGGGAGAGCATATGTTACAACACACAGGATTGATGTTGCTTGAGGACAAGAAATCTCGAGAAGGGAGGACTGTGATGTCCCAATCCCAAGAGTAGGCCAGTAGGGAGTGACTTAGTAATATATGTGTTCCCATAGACTATAGTCAGGCACAAACACGGAACAAGATGGATAAATAAGGAGGAATTGATGGCTAAACGATGAATTAAGCCAAAATACTTAGGAAAAGTCACTTAAGCCTAAGTCAACGAAGAATTGGAATGAAAAGGTGCTAAAGGGGGGCTTAATTAATTAATTAATCACCTTAGGAGGAAAAGTACCTAGCTTAAGTGAGGTCAATGGTGGATTACATTGGGAAAGGTAAAAAGGGAGGAATTTGACCTAATTCCTCACTATGCATTGTTATGATTTGATGTTGAGAGTTCCTAGAGGAGGAAGAGAGTTGACCTTGCTGTTTTGTGGATTTCTGGAGGAAACCACCACCATTAATTGGTTTCGGAGTTGAGAGACACACCCTAGCCCATCGAAGATACCATCCAGTTATTTCATCGATCTATTCATGAGTATCTAGTATAGTGTGTGTAGTTGAGCCAGTGAGGGTGCAAGTCATATTGAGGGTTTGTGGAGCTGCATGAGGTCTGAGATTAGATTGTAGTTTCCTTCCCACCTAGTGGAGATCCAACCAGGGTGCTTCTATTAAGTCATTTAATATCATATTATGATGGTGGAATCTTGTAGAGCACATCATCCATCCATTTAGGGTGCAACGCTTCTTACAGTACATTTGGGGTTGTAGACAGAGCATCAGAATAGATCCGGGGAAACCCTTCTGACCCAGTTCCGCATTTAGCAAGACGATCATTTTGATCCCTATAACAGTTGATTCCGTCGATGGAATCATTTGGGGAATATCCAGTGTCCCAAGAGGTGCGTAAACCCCCCAAGGGACCAAATCAGTACCACAGAGGCCAGATCTGATATCTGACACACATCCATTCCAGTCTAGAGGCCAGGGCACTTCTATTGGAGTAGTTTCTGATGCATTTCGACGGTTTATCCTTCTGAACATGTTTTCTTGCTAGTAGTGGTTACCATATTTCTCCAGAGTCACGTATTTCTGCAGATCTATCCATGCATGCATCATATATGCATTCATCTTCTGATCATGAGTATTTTTATGCTATTTGTTTGTATTCCAGTGATGATCCATGAGATCTAGCTGACGATTATACTCTATATTTACAGTGTGTTATTGTATTTCCATGCTTGAGTCGCATAATACATGTTATTGGGTAGTTGATTTTCTTTACTTCCGCATGCATCCTTTATATATTGTTTAAACCATAAATACACAACATGCATCTAAAATAACCAACATGCACATGCAATAACCATAAATATCTCAAACACTCAACTGAAACGTATCCAGAAACCCCTAGTGTATCAGATCTACAAGACAAAATATTAGATCAATAGCAAATATCTTGATCAGTGGCATCAAGGATATTTCACCTACCACAGGTTTTGACCTTGGTCTGTTAGATTCTATCCTTTTACTATCAACACCATTTGTTTTGTGTGATGCTTCAACCTTGGGAGGTTGTTGTGGGTTTCCTATTGCCAATGGGTCGTGGCCCCGCACACTGCCCTGTGTTTTGATTTCCATCCTGAACATCATCAGGGCATGCCCCTTTTCCTCTACCAGTGTATCACTCACTGGTTCAGTCTGTGGTGCAGGAATTGCATCGACATCAACGATTCCCTCTGTTTGTGTAAAAGCTTGTTCTGCCTCTACGGTTTCCTGGAGTGACCTGTGGCTTCTGCTTGTTTTCTGTGTTGTTTGGCCAGGTGCACCAACCTTTGGAGGTGCCATCCTGGGTAATTCTTCTTTCTCTGGTTGAACTTCGACTGGTAATATCCCTAAAATCACCTACTCACCACCCTGTCTTGGTGCTCCTTAGCTCCATGGGTATGTAAATTCACAGTAAGGATTGTTTGGCCTACATTTTAGTTATATACAAGGTGTCATAAATTCCCTAAATATTCTCGAAGACGCTTCTTTGATGGTCATAAATGCGTTAAATCTTCTCGAGCATGCTTCATTAAGTTTCATAAATGCTCAATTTGCGCCTTTTTTACCTTGCTGACCGATTTTTTCTTTTTCGACCATTGGCTCATTTTCCGGTGCACTGAAACTTCTCGGTGCGTCGTACGTTTCTTTTCATACTTTTCCCTTGGCGCATTGTATTTTCTTCCTGTCAGCCATATGTTGCGTGCGGTAACTATTTCCTTTTGTCACGCTGATTCCACTGTCTGTTGCGCACGATAATTCCTAGTATTTTGTATTTTCCTTCTTTTTCTACTTTTGTCTTCCTTTTTCTTATTTTTCTACCTTTTATTTCTTTTTATTAGTTTTCTTCCCCAATATCTATTATAGTACACTATATACATGACTTTCTTTCTACGCTATAAATTGTTTTTTAAAGTTAGTAGGTCAACTGTCCCTGTACAGTTTCAGTTGACTATCGTTGACCATCCCTTTTAGTTATGTTCCTCCCAAGTCCTTTAGTTGAACATATCCTCCATTTGTAATAATATTTACTTCATATGGCCCTAGCCAATGCATTATGAAATTACCAGGGTATTGCAAAAATTTGTTGTCATAGAGAAGAACTAGGTATCCCTCCTTTAAGCTCTTATTTTTCATATGTTTTTCATGCTAGTGCTTGTCCCTTGATTTCTGTACTTTTTGGTGCAATCCTGTTAGAATCCTCTCCTCTTCCATTTCCATTAATTGAATTAACCTCTCTTTTACTACACCTCTTTAGTTCATGTTGGTAATTACTTCTACGCACAGACTGGGTACCAGAAATTCTAATGGCACCACTGCTTCCTGTCTATACATCAATATGAATGGTGTTTGTCTAGCCAACTTCTTCCATGTGGTCCTGTATGCCCATAATAGTGCTGGTATTTTCAAGTCCCAATCATCCCTGTTAACATTGCAAATCTTAGTCAATGCATTTATTAAAATCTTATTGAAATATTCTACTGTCCCATTTTCCTGAGGATGATATGGTGTAATATTTTGGTGATAGACTTCAAACTCCTCAGTCATAGCCATGATGGTATTATTAATAAAATGAGTGCCTTGGTCACTCATCAAAATCCCGAGACATCCAAATCTGGTGATCACTTTCTCAAATAAAAAGTGTGTTGTTGTCTATGCACTGCAATCTTTGATTGGTGTTTCTTTTGCTCATCTTGTTAAGTATTCGGTCATAGTAATGATATATCTTGCTCCTGACATTTTTGTTGGTGGATTAATAGGTCCAACAAAATCTATTTCCCATTTTTCAAATACCTACAGAGTTACTTGTGGTCTTAGGGGCATCTCATCCCTTCTGTTGGGTTTGCCAACCCTATGACAGACATAATAGTTATGACAATATTCCTTGGCATATTTATGAACTATTGGCCACCATAATCCTACATGCAATACCTTATGTGCGGTAGCTTTTCCTACATAGTTTCCTCTAGCTATACCTTCATGAGCTTCTGGTAACACCCTGGACCATTCATCTTCCAATACACACCTTCTCAAAATGTTATATGCACCCATATTGTATAAATGACCTATAATGAGTTGATAGTCTGCAACTCAGACTACCAATTTTTTGTTTTGCACAGTGCAAAAGTCCCATGGCGCAAATCATATACTTAAGTATTTAATAATATCAATGAATTATTCATCATCTAATTGTACTGAAAATAACTGTGCATCACGAAAGTTGTCCTCCAAGTTAGTAGGTTCTTCTCCATTGGTTACCCTTGATAGGTGATCAGGTCATGCATTCAACTTACCTGGTTTAACTATCACTTCAAAATCAAATTCTTGGAATAATAACAACGATCTATAGATCCTCCCCCCCAACAATGGCTTGTTGACTGGATATTTGAGGGCATAATGATATGTGACCATTTTAAAGTGTTTACCTAGTAAATAATGCATGAATTTATGAAGTGCATATACCATGGCTAAGCCTTCTCTTTCTATGGTGTTTTAGTTCTTCTCTAATTCTAACAACTTCATGTTTGCGAAGGCTATAGGATGGTCTAAGTCCCTTGCTCCTAGTTGTGCCATAATGGCTCCAAGTGCCATTGTTGATGCATCTATGTGCACATGAAATGTCTTTTCCCAATATGGAAATACTAATATATGTGTTGTCACCATATTTTCCTTTAGAGTGTCCAATCCTTGCTGACAGTCCTCATTCCAATGAAATATGGTGTCCTTATTTAACAATTTTTCCATGGGTGCAGTAATTTGCGCACAACCCTTTATAAATTTCTTGTAATAGCCTGTATGTCCCAATTTTTCTTTTAATGGGCGCACTGAATTTGGTGGTGGTAAATTCACAATGACTACAATATTAGTAGGGTCAACTAGTAAACCTTGGTTACACACTATATGTCCCAACAATATCCAAAAAGGTGTACCAAAAATTCATTTCTTGATGTTTAATGATATCTGACATTGCTTGCATCTTTCCAAAATTAGTCTTAACACTTCTACATGGTCCTTCAAAAGAATATACATAGTCCAATCATCCAGATATACTTTTAGAAATTGATGTATGAATTCCTTAAAAGTAGCTATGACTACCCTTGAAAAGATAGTTAGTGCATTCTTCATTCCAAAGGGAATGACTGTATATTGGTAGGATCCCCATTCTGTAGAAAAAATAGTCTTATACTTGACCTCTGGAGCTATTTTAATATCATGGTAACCTGAGAATCCATCTACGAATGAATATGCCAACTTCCAATCTATAATGCCAACTTCCAACATTCAGTCAATTTCTTCTTTCACTTTCTGCTTATACACTGGATTTAGTATGTCAGGTCTCTTTCTAACAAGTCTACTCTCAGGTTTGACGGGTATATTCATCTCACCTAGATCCCCTAATATGCCTTTCATCTCTGTAAAGGTTGTTGGAAACAGGTCACTATATTCACACAGTAACTCTTTTATTATTTCTAATGTTTTCTCATCACAATGGTCTCCAATACTTTCCATTTTAGGATTGTCATTCATCCCAATGTTGACTT
>CBVK0102204601.1:0-15221 GCA_900067695.1 Picea abies
CCAACCTGTATAACAGAGAACAAGATTTCTCCCTTGCACCACCCTGCCACCCTGGTCTCTCTGGCTGCAACTAGATGGAAGCTACAACTCCCTGTGCTCAAGCACCCACTTGAACCTTTGAGGACAACAATACTCCCTAGCACCTCCCAACCACCTTGAAATATTAATTCTTTGTTACTCAAACTTATTACAGTGATATAATGTTCAACAATGGCTTACCAGACTCATCACTGTTCTGTTGCATTTCGTTACTCTGTCTGCCTCATTGCCTTCCTGCACACCTCACTTGCATTGTCTGTTCTTTTACCTTTTAAGCTCTGTGCACCATACCCATTCATTGCACAGATCTTCTTCTGTTCAATTCAACTGTTGCACTCTCCTTCTTCTTCACACATGAATCACCTTCACCAGCTACAATCACAGCAAACTCCAACAACAACAGCAACCCTTCTCTTCTTTGTAACATGTATATATAGCTTTTGTGCATCTTGTGCATGCAATATTATCCATTCCTCTACATGCTCAAACCACGCCAATCTCCTCCACCTCTCAAGTGCTTTGCGTGATCATCATCATAACTCTTCAGCTTCTCTGGTCATTCACCCTGCATCTCCAACATCATTGTACGTTATACTAAGATTCCTCAGCCACTCTGGCAATTTGAGACTCTTCGTCTTCTCTGTGACAGTCGAACTCACCTTCTCTGTTTCAGTTATAGGCCTCAATGCTCACCAGTTGTCAATCGCCTCCACTGGCATCTTCATCCCTCTCAGAGACTCTTCACTACCTCTGCCAGTCATCCTGTAGTGTCTTCGAGTCCTCTGGCATAACCCATCAGTGGTTTCTGGTAGTTACACTGTATCGTGCTATAGTTTCCTTTTGATCTTGTTCAAATTCATCTGCACCGTTGGATTGAATCCATGGGGTCTTGCATTTATTTCAACATTTCATCATTTCAGCATTCCTGTGGCCAAGTGTCTCAACACTTCATATTGCGATCTTCAAAGCTCCGATACAGAGCTTTTCTGTGCTAGCTCCTTCCTCTATATGACCATGGCTATGACCAAGAGCTTTCGCGATTTCGCATTTTGTGAATCTAGAGATGAATCATCTCGACTCTCCAACACACGATCCTTGAAACCCTGACATGGACTGGAATCAACAGTCCAGGTTCATCCTTAATCTGACAGCTCAGATTTTATCGCGATTTCGCATATCGCGATATCGGGATTCCTGATGTCAATAATCTTTGACATATCCAACTCTCGATCCCTGAAACTCCGCATGGACTGGGATCAATGGTCCAGATTCAACCTCGATCTGACGGCTCGGATTAGGTCGTGATTTCACATGTCGCGATTACGCCCGCTTCTCCTTGTTCTTTAAGGATCGTGCAGGTTCTCCTCGATCCAACGGTGGTCGGACCCTGTGCTCAGATATGACATCTAAGATCTTTCCTCCTGTTCAGCGCTCTTCTTTTCTATATTCTGATCTGACGACCCTCATTCTTTCGAGAATTTTCAATGAGATCCAACGATAAAAAATGATTCTCGGGCCTTCGAACATTTTATCAACCTGAACTTATCTTTTGTTTGCCTGGTTGCGTTGTCGGTCTTCCTGAATATCACTGCACTGCTGATCATCGCTGTTGTACTCAAGTTATCATCATTGTTGTACTTGCCATTAATGACAAGCATACGCTACCTATTAAACACTTTCCAACAGTAGCTCCCACAATATGCAAATCGATATCAACAAGGAAGGAGCCTGTCCCTTCCACTAAAAATCTGATCCAGACTTTATGAGGAGAATGAAATGACTACAGATTAGAGCCTCATTGTAATCATATTCTTGTGAAATGACTACAAATTATTAACATGTTCTTAACAAAAAATAACAGAGATACATTAAAACTGGTTTTCTATTCAATAAGGAAATAAGCCGAAACTATAAAATGCAGTGGAAACAAGCTTGCTGGAATGGTGGCAGCTTACCTCTGAGAAGAGATGTGACGGTTGCGCTCATTCACAAGAAGATGATTACAATGAGGCTCTGAGGGCCTTTTTACAATAAATAGAAATGCCAAAAACCATAGACATCTAAAAACCTAACCCTAGGAGATGAAGCACCAAAAGTCATGTGGGCCCTGTTTGGGTAAGTTAGTACATCAACTTCCCGGGGTTGTAAATTTTGCATACGATCTCCATTTTAGGTGTATGATATCCCTTTGGAAAGGTATCACTGAGGAGATTCATTTTACGGGTGATATCAAAGGAACTTCCATTTTTCTCCCCGTTTTCCCAACAGTTCCAAAAGTGAAAAACTGCTAAAAATAGTAAATTACCAAAATTGCCAGAAAATTGTTTTGATCCAGTTGGAAAATGTGGGTGGCCACCGATATCCACCTAGATAAATCCTACCTTCTTAGGAAGCAATGGTCTCCATTGCACTGAGTTCCCTCATCAGATGAAGAAATTTCTGCTGAATTTGGCCACGGGTGAGCCACTTGCCTTGATGCAGGAGCTGCCCTGCTTTGACGACTCAATAAAGTTGGATCCTTTGCTATCGAGTGCCCTTGATATGTGTGTCCACAATATGATCACCGAATCTTGTTGTATGTAGTTGAGGTTGAGCTCTATTGGTGTCAGTTGATCTGCTACTTTTGAGGTGTCCAATAATGGTGGGAAATAAGGGCGAAGGAGATCCACATTGAACACTGGCTGCAAGCCAAGGAAAGGAGGAATGTTGAGCTCAAAATCATTATCCCCCATGACCTAGGTGATGGTGTATGACCCATAACAGAGTGGGTAAAGCTTCCGATGGGGTCCTGTAAGGAGGTCTTTTTGCAAGTGTAACCAAACTTTGTCGCCCACCTAAAACTTATGTGGCACCTGATGTTGATCATGGCGTTGCTTGTACTTGTCTTTGGACTTCTATAGGATATCCTGATCATGTTGGTGGATGTGTTGGATCCGCACAATGAACTGGGTGGCTTTCTAAAATTTGGTTGGAGTAGGAGATGAGTTGGTCGAGGTGACTGCAAGGAGAAATGCAACATCTATGGGACCCAATGGTTGGAATCCCAACCCCACCTAAAAGGGGTTGTCATTGGTTGAGCTATGCAAGGCTCAGTTGTAGCTGTGCTGGACATAGGGAAGGCTCTCATCCCATGTGCGAGGGTACTTGGAATTATACATGCGAAGGATATGCACAATCATTCAATTTACGACCTCGGTTTGGCCATATATTTGGGGGTGGAAGGTCATGGATTTGGTGAGCTTGGTGTCCAGCAGTGACTAGAGGCTTGAATAGAATGTGCTGTGAAATCGACTATCCCAATCTGAGACAATGGTTTTTCGGATTCCAAAATGTACCTAGACTCATTCAAAGAATATCTTGGCAGTTGCCTCTATTGTGATGCTCTTCTTGCAGGCAACCAAAATCGCCATCTTAGAAAAGCGATCAACAACCACAAAAACACAGTCATTTCCCCGCTTGGTGGATGGGAGGCCTAACATGTAGTCCATTGAGATGGATTCCCATGGCCTGTTAGGAGTAGGAAGAGGGGTGTACATGCTCTATTTCTTAGTGGTCGGTTTGGAAATAGCGCAGGCAGTGCAGGACCTGATATACTTGCTGACCTCTTGTCCAAGTTTCGGCGAGGATCACCACTGTCTTTTTGAAGCCGAAGTGTCCTGGCAACTGACTATAGTGGGATTCCCATATCCACTTTTCTCACTTGATGGAACACATATATGGCCTAGACGACACAACAACCCATCCCAAAGATGGAAATTATCGACAACCGCATTTGTACCCAACATTTGGTAGGTGGTGGCGAAGTCCGGGTCTGTCTCATAGAGTTGGGGCCATCCAGAGGTCTCCTATCCACAAGAGTCTAACACCACGGTGAGTGACATGACTGGTGGTTTGCTAAGGCAATCAACAACATGATTGGTGCTTCATGTTTTATACTTGATGTTGAGGTGGAATTGCCGCAAGTATGTGGACAATTTTTTATGGCGGTCATTCTGCAATTTTCCTTGTGTCTACAGGAATTGTAGTGGCTTATGATAAGTTTGGATAACTATCTCCTTCCCAAGAATGTAATGTCTGCACTAGCGATAGGCTTGCACAATGGAGTACATTTATTTTTCATAGGTAGGGTACTTATGAACAACAACTGATAGTGTCTCACTATGATAGGCCATGAGGTGGCCGTGCTGAGTGAGAATGGCACCCACAGCATAGTCTGAAGCATCTGTCTCGATCTCAAAGGGATGCTCTAGGTCTGGTAGTGAAAGTACTGGGGCCGAGCACAAGTGTTGCTTCAAATCATCGAACACTTTTTGTTGGGACCAGACCCAAGAAAATTTCCCCTTAGCACCACCCTTGGTTATTTGGTTGAGGTCGCATACAATATAGGATAATCCCAACATGAACCTGCAATATAAATTGGCATGGCCCAAGAAGCTCTGAAGCTTAGTGAGTGTGGTTGGGGCTGGCCAATCACAGATGACTTGGATCTTGGCTGGATCCACATGTATGCCATGCTGATCAACAATGTAGCCTAGGTAATGGACCCTGCCCATGCCAAAGGAGCATTTTTCCAGGTTGGCGTATAGCTTGTGCTGCCGCAAGGTGTGCAGACCCTATTGAATATGCTGCAAGTGTTCGACCCAAGTCTTGTTGTAAATGAGAATTTCATCCAAATACACCACTACAAAAGTATTGGTGAATGGTCACAAGATGTTTCCCATCATCCTCATGAAAGTGGCTGGAGCATTTGTCAAACCAAAGGGCATGACCAACCATTCAAAAAGTCCTTCCTTTGACTTGAAGGTAGTCTTCCATACATCTGTCTGTTCTATTGGGACTTGGTGGTAGCCAAACTTCAGATCAATCTTACTAAAGTATTTGGCGCCTGTGAGTTGATGAAGGAGGTCGGCGATTCAGGTAGTCGAGTACTAGTTTCTGACTGTGATTTTATTCAAATCCCGATACTCAATGCAGAGTCGCCAGGTTCCATCTTTCTTCTATACCATCATGATTGGGATTCTGCAAGGTGATGAGATGGGACATATGTGCCCCTTGTGGAGCAATTCTTGGATCTGTCGCTTGATCTCCTCATTCTCTAATAGAGAGTGGCGATAGAATGGCCCATTGGGAAGCGGTGCGCTTGGGGTCAGATTGATGGGGTGCCTGACCTGGCAATGCAGAGGTACCCCGGTAGGTGAGGAGAAGATATCTAAGTATTCTTCCATGATCTTATCTACTTGCTTCTGCTATGTGGAGAGGTCAGTCACAGAGACCCTGGATGTGGTTGTGATCTTTCTCTTATTCTGAGAGCGAATCATGAAGAAGACAAACTTCCTCGTCTGAGAGATGACCTTCATGCATTGCTTAGTAGAGATCAAGGAAATAACTGTAAATTCTAACCTTGTACAATATCTATTGCAAACTGATATTCAGAAAAGAATAGAAAAGATACAATGGCAAATACAAACATTACATAGAGATTTTTCACCTGGAAACCCAAACCAGGAAAACCAGCATATATTATATTCATACATTATGTTACATTGTTTACAATACAATATACAAATAGGAGCCAGCGGCATCCAAAACCCTAACCCAATGACCTGGATTAGTCCAAAACCCTAATTCCTTAACTGGAAATAGAAAACCATCGACAAAAAAACCATGTGCTGAAAAACCACCTAATATCATGTGGTCCTAGAGATATGTCGGCCTGAAAAAAAAAATTCGGGGGCGCTGCCCCCGAACCCCCATGCGGGGGGCTCCGCCCCCCTGCACACCCAGTGCAAGCACTCAGACACTACTACTCGTGCAAAGAATATAACACATACCCAACAATAACACTAGGTGGGACTGCCTCAAGTATCCTGTACAATTTTCTGTTCAAAGTAATAATAACACTACGAGGCCTAGAATCATACACAACATGACGTTTCCATAAATAAGGTTGGCCCAAAAGAACATCAAAAAATTCAAGAGGAGAAAAATCACACAATACCTCATCTTTGAAGGGCTTGATGCCGTACGACAATCGACATTATTGGCTAATGCAGAGATTGCTTCCTTCGTGGAGCCATCCAATGGTGTAGGGTTGTGGGTGTGACATTGTCGGCAGGGCCAATTGCTTGATGACCTCTGCTGAGATGAGGTTATTCTGGCTACTGCTATGAATGATGAAGAGAAATGGGGTGCTTTTTACCCACATCTGTGAATGGAATAGGCACTCTCCTTCTTCTGGCTCGTCTAGTTCACCAAGCTGGATGTTGGTGGTAGCAATGGTGGCACTGGGTTCTGCGTCAATGATCCATCTTCTTGTTTCTAGTTCTGGCTCAGAATCATAACCTGCATCTAATTCATAGACTTTCACTTCGGTCACCAACGATTGCTTTGAGTGGAAATCAACAATGTTATGCCAAGGGCTCTTATGAAAGCCGCACAACTTCTCGGTATCTTTCTTTGTCTCTCCAGTGTCATTCTTTGCTTGCAACTTGGACTGGTTGTCCTAATACTGTCCATATTTTCTCTGGCCTTTGTTCTATGGGTTGGGGTATCCCTTTCTTGGCTTTTGTTGTGAGGGGTTCCCAGCCCAAATTGCCACATCTTTTGTTTGATATTTTGCTCAATTTTGACGACATATCGGTAGGCCGCACCCAAGGATGAGATGTCCAGAAATTCCATTTTGGTCTGGATGTATCTATGTAAAGAACCATGATACTTGAGCACCAGATGTCGCTCTGAATATTTGATACCCATCTTAGTGCGCAAGGTATGGAAGATATTTGTGAAATATGGCACTACTTGGTCTCTTTCTTGCCGCAGTGTGGTCTATTTGGTATACAAGTCATCATAGCTTTCGATAGGGTAGTATTTTTCCTTAATATCATCCCTGAAGGATTCCCAGGTGGTCATGACTATAAATAATGAGGGTTCCTCTGTTTCCTTTTGCTCACAGAAAGTTTCCCACCAATATTTGACATGGGGAACGACTTTGAGGAGCGCAAAAGTAATCTTTTCTCTATTCGAAAAGTTATGGACATAAAAATACCCTTATAGTAGATTCAACCACTTGTCTACAACATTTTCATCTATCTAACCTTCAAATATAGGAATATCGAAGTTTATTTGTAACTTGAAGGGGGCGGTGCCTCCGCTCGAAGAAGATGCGTTGCTTGTTGGTAGCCGTTGAAGGATTTTTGCGAAACTATCCATCATCTCATTCCTCTGTTGCATGAGGGCTTCCTCAATCAAAAGTTTGAAAGGATCTCTTGTCCCATCATCTTTCTTTTCTCCTACCATGAGAGGTCGCTTGGGCGTGTGAGAGACTTTGACCTCAAGAGAAACAAGCTCGAGACCCAACTCTTTGTACTCCGACCTCATTGGGGACATGCATTAAGATGACAAGGAGCAGACTGCTCTGATACCAATGATCCATATTTTATGAGCATAATGAAATGAATACAGATTATTAATAGGTGCTTAACAAAAAATAACAAAGATACAATAAAACTGGTTTTCTATTCAATAAGGAAATAAGCTGAAACTGTAAAATGCAACACAAACAAGCTTGCTGGAATGGTGGCAGCTTATCTCTGAGAAGCGATGTGACAACTGTGCTCATTCACAAGAAGATGATTACAATGAGGCTCTGAAGGGATTTTTACAATAAAAAGGAATGCCAAAAACCCTAGACATCCAAAACCCTAACCCTAGGAGATGAAGCACCAAAAGTCATGTGGGCCCCATTTGTGTAAGTTAGTACATCAACTTCCTGGGGTTGTGACTTTTGCATACAATCTTTATTTTAGGCGTATGATAGCCCGTTTGAAAGGTATTGTTGAGGAGATTCATTTTAGGGGAACCATCAAAGGAAGTTTCATATTTCTCCCTGTTTTCCCAAAAAACATTGTTTAGGGCCTCAAAATGGCTCCATAAGTGAAAAACTACTAAAAATAGTAAATTACCAAAATTGCCAGAAAACTGTTTTGAGCCAGTTAAAAAAGGTGGGTGGCCATCGATATCCACCCAGATCAAACTCGCCCCAATCAACTGCAAACTCTAGCCATAAACATAAAAATGACCAATAACACACACAATTGAAACACCATAAGTAAAAGTCAGCCCTCAACTCAGTAAATGCGCACAACATATGCCCAACAGTTAAGGTAGCGCCCTCTACCTTGTAACTAAACATCTAATGAAGTAGTCGACCCAAAATAAATAATAAATTGACCTCTAGCTTAAAGATAACGCCCATATTTGAAGATATTTTTCACAAGGAAAACGTCCCACTTGGAAAATGGCGCCCACACCTGCATATGAACTCTGAGTGAAGAGGAACTCCGCTAGAAAAGTTTAGTGGATGTCACACACCCACTATGAGAACTAATATTTTTTTTCTTTTTCCTTCCTTTCCCCGAGGAGTAGAATCCCCAAATTCCTATGGGGCCTGATGTAGACCCTACCATCCCTTATCCTTACCCATGTGATCATTGGCCATGACCACAGGCCTTACTAGAGAGGTGTTTCCGGCTTTCGCGATTCAGGAAATCGCGATGCATGTGTTCCTCTACTCTCTTGTCTCTCGAAGTGCCGAAATCCGAAAGGGACCAAAAATTCGTCACATCTAACAATGCCTTGGATTAAAACTTGACATCCCACCTTTCGGAGTTTCATGTACTGGGTTTTCACAGTGGGAGAGGATGAGGGGTTCATACCCTTCGGTTTTCCAGGTGCCGAAACACTGAAAAACCAAATGTACATGCACTAAGTCGTATCGAGATTTCACAAGTCGGGAATTCGGGATTGGTGTGTACCAGGGACTTGCTTCTAGATATCCCGAGTGGCAAAATACTGAGACATCGAGATTTATCCACGCTATTATTATTTCGGGGTTTTGCAAGTCATGGTTTCATGACCAACGAGTACAAGGGAACTGACCCTTGGGTTTCCCGGGTACCGAAACATCCAAACTCTAGACACACTATGTCATTTCGGGGTTTCACAAGTCAGGATTTTGGGACTGGCGAGTACAAGATACTTTCCCTTAGATATCCTTGGTGTCGATACACCAAAACATCGTATCTCATCCGCTCTATTATCATTTCGGGGTCTAGCAAGTCGGATTTCAGGATATGCGTAGACAAGAGGTCTCGCACTTAGGTTTCCCGGGAGATGAAACTCTGAACCATATATCCTCTAAACTCACTTCGAGGTTTCACAAGTCGAGATTTCATGTTTCGGGACTTCGTGAATCCTGTTGCTCCAATTCCTTGTCCTCTTGTACTCCTGGTACCTGAAGTACTGAATCCTGAAATTTCGGTCCTCCTTCTCCTGAGTGAGACCAACGACTCAAAGCCTCTTCTAATCCAATGGCTCAGATTCTTTCAGGGTTTTATGGGTCAAGAGTTCAGAACTCTTACCTCTTGTTTTCCCGGTAATTGAATTATCAAAATCTCCTTTCAGGGATTTCCCCGAAACCTCCACCACAAGCATCTTTTGGGACTTCGGGGTTTGCGATTTTGCGAATCCACCATGACCAAACTCTTGGTCCTTCAACCTCCTGGTATCCAAAACCCCGATGGGTTCAGATCTCTACCATGTGTCCTATGAAATGGACGGTCCTGATCTTTTTGGGATTTTGTTGAGTCCTCACCTTTGCATATGCGAGGCTTAAACCTCGTGTAGCTTCTCCTGGATCCTATGGCCATCGGCTATCCACATGAGATCTGACGGTAGCTATAGCTTCTCCCTGATCTCATGCTTTCTTCCTTTTCCTTGGAAGATTTCCAAGTCTTAAAGGTCTCAGCCGTCTATCTTCTACTGCAAGCCAACTATTGGGTCTCGTCAGCACCTACGAAAGGTGTTGTCCCTCCTGAGCTTTCTCAGCTATGAAGGAATTAAGAGCTCTACGCTCTTTCTCCTAGGCTTGACTCTTAGAAGAGTTTTCTGTGCACCCCTTGTGCTCATTCGTCAAGTCTAGGAATTGAGTGAGTCTCAGTCTTTACTTGTTTCACAGGGAGCCTATGCATAACTACACTACCCCTCCCAAGCTTAACAGAAATCATCCTCCAAGGGACTCTAGATGACTAGGAAGGTTGGCATGTGTACATGAAACTATGCCTAAGGTCGACAAACTCACAATTCGTGGCTCTAACTCAAGCCGCCACATGACACAAGAATTTACAAGTACCAATCATGTCCTATCCATATAATCTCTTACTGGCCTAATTTCACAGTCAAGTAGTAAGGAAGGAGACACAATATATTCATTCAGAAATCAAGCACAATTCTTGAAATATACACAATATAACCAAATTTATGTCCAGTTACAACTAAATTACCCAGAGTAAGAAAATGCTTATCTATTATAGGTTGCCGCCAACCAACTGACTGTGGGTGTTCATCCTTCCACCCGACCATAGGCACAGAGGCATTCATTCTTAGCACTTTGGCCACCCCCGTGCCAAGCCATGATATCACTAGGGAATTCTCACAATTCTCGAGGGTTCTCTCTCTCTGTTTCAGCTTCTGTTGAGGTTCTGTTTTCTACAACTCGGAGCTTCCTCACTCAGTTGTGGCCTCAGAAAGGTTTCTCAGATGCTCATCGGCATCAAGCTCGCGGCCTTCTCCTTGTGATTCCCTGGAGAGCTTCCCTCTTGTCTGGTGTCAGGTGTCTCCTCTCCCGTGTGTCCCTCTTAGCTTGGATGGTTTCACCGACCTATCTTGTTCCTTCTGTTAGAAGGAAACTCAGGTCTGCAGATCCCTGCAGTACTTCGGGCTGACAACCCATGTTTCCATTCATGGGGGGGGGAGTGGTTGGTGATTCAACCACTGTTCTTTCTTCATTGACTACTTGTGTTTCCTTGGGATTCGAAAAAGGTTTGTCATCCTTGTCATGAAGATTTGGGGTTATTTGATATATGAACCCTCTTGTATGGTTTTCACATTCTTCCTCTAGTGATATCATGGCTTGTACTTTCAAGCCTTCACACCCACAGTCAGTTATTGGCAACTCAAAAAATAATACATTTACATTTCCCTCATGCATTAGCATGGTAATTCCTATTCTATGATTAATTACAAATTGGGGGAAACATGGGTATTACAATTCCCTCTCCCTTAAAGGAACACCATCCTTGGTGTTCTTTTCTCAAAACACCTGTGATGCCTTTCTCATTCAACCACTTCAGAAGTCTTGACCTTCATCCTCGGTCAGGTCCTCTTTCAAAATCTTAGTCTTCATCACCTGCCTTCAATAATTCTTGGACAACAAGCACATTAATCACAATTTTGTGTGAAAACATCTTACTGTTGTTCCAAATTAAAAGGAAAATTCATATTCTAGCACAGTACTTATCTGTGCAGTTTGTGGATCTGTATCCACATGGTAGTTTTGATATCCATGCTCATCACTTTCCTTGACGTACCCATTGGGTGCATGATTCCAATTCAATAGTTCACAAGAGCTATCGTGATTTTATCTTCCTTTCCAAGGTTTTTTCGCATGGGAAACTACCCACTGTGTGCATGATCCCAATAGTTTACAAGAATTATTAAGATCTCCTCTTCCTTGCGGTCACTCACCCTCTAGGCCCAGGCTCAGGCATCCCCTTCATTGTTATATAGTCTCTCGGGCGATCCATCTTGCCCTGCCAATTTTTTCTCGCACGGGAAAATTTTAGAGACTCTATCAGGTCTTACAGTCGAGGCGTCCCTTAGACTTGCTCTACCGAGGCATACCTCAGCTTGTGTTACCTCAACACAATAATTTTCAGGTGATCGTGGCTTATCACGAGGTTTTCATGGCTCAGTGGTAGCCCCTTTTCTTTTTATCATCTTCAGCTTTGACAGCCTTCATCTGTTCCTTCTGGAGAGATCTTTTCTCCTCACCTGTGTCACAGGTATACAACATTTGTGAGATATCATTATAAATTCCAACTTTCAGAATTTTATTGCAAATCTGTCACCTACAGATTTCCCATTCCACAATTTGTTTTCATATTTTTTCCACACAGAAACCTGATTCATAATCATGGGACTTTCCTTCCCATAACATTTTACCTCAACAGGAAATCGGTCTTCCTCATGGGCTTACAACATTGCCATATCCAAGACTCCTTCCTGTAATCATTACTTTGCTAATCAAATTGTTAGTTCTCATGCACATACATTTTATTGCACCTTTACAACATTGTCACCACAATTTCAGAATGGTGCATACTAACAATCATATTCACTTTCTCAAAAGGAAATACCATTCCTTGCAGTTTGGCTCAGCAAGAAATTAGGATTACTTTACTACCATATCCATGACCCTTTGCTTCCTGCAATTCATTTTTCAATCAGCCAATCAAATTGTTAGATTTTCCATGTGTATATATATATATATATATATATTTCAAAACGTAATTCAACATTTCAAAGGGTTTTAACAAATGTGCCACTATCCCTGGCCACATTCATACCCAATGCACTCTTGCATTGTTATTCAAGTTGGCCACACTTTATGACTGGTTCTTGGCCATGGGGTGTTGGAATTTAATCAACCTCTTCCTCATATGGTTTATTCATTTTTCTTTCATTCTTACAGTAGGACCATACTGCTTGCTATAGCTCGATCACGATCCCAAATCAGTACACACAAACTCAAAAGTTTCACATGAATGTCTTTACGCATTCCTTGATTGTCCATGCATTCATGACATGTCAGTTTATGAATTATTCCAAGGGTTACAAACAATGTTTACTACCAGAGGTTCATACCTCCATCATTTAGGTTCTCCTTCCTGAGTCATATCTTACTTGGGTATCCAAGGCATACAACTACCCTTTCAATTTTCAGTTATAACATGCAATAATAAAATATTTCAGAAGGGGTTCTTACCAAATCCCTTCATACCCTGTGCCACATAGGCACGAATATATTTATACTGGTTCTTGGCTGCTAGCACCCTTTCTCTGTTCTCTACCTTATCGGTAGTGCTTTAGCGGGATTTTCATAGTCCCATCAACAACCTTTCGACCACAGCCTTTCCATGGTCACCCTTTGCTTGAGGTTGTTCTTTATTGGAAACTATCTTCCTCAACAGTTCCAATATTATTCCTTTCTACACATGACATACACCATAGGCACATTAATCGTCATGTAAATTAAAATGAAAATATCATAACGTTTAGTTAATAAAAACATTTTCAGGCATGTTTATCATATCTGTATGCACTTCATCACATTATCCTAAATGTTTTTCATGAGTGTAACACAAAAGTTCTCAATTGCTTTCACAACATTACAACCATCATTATTATGGTGTCAAATCATTTGCGTTCATCAATGTACTAGCTTTCTCATCCCATAGAACATAATACACAACAAGGAAAGGATTGAGGGCTCTCCCCTTCTTCCAATTATTTCTACATTGCCTGGGACTTTTTAGCCCAGTCAAGTTATCTCTAAGGTCTCACTACCTTTCCTTAACCATAGCTTCAACCAAGCCCTATCAGTTAAACATACCCATTTATCCATTCAATCATACTCAGGGGTTTACTGGCCTCTTACCAACCATATTGGTTTCCACAACTGCTCTTTTTCTGAGTAGCCCTGGGTTAGGCTCATCCTAACTCTTAGAATACTTCAGCATGCTTTAGTAGCAACTCTTTTCTCATAATGAATCATGAACATGTGCATCCTACACTCTTCCATTCTGTTATCAGAATGGTCAATATTCGGTTATTAGTCTTCTATTACTTACATGATTCTTTCAAAATGTAATCCAGGATTCTTGTACATGGACAGGCCTTGCAGCCCATTGTCCAACCTTCAACAATTATCAGGGTTGTGACTCCTTTCTTCTAACAGAGACCTTATACAGTTTCTCCACCGGGAACTCCTTTAGCATGCAACTTCCTTGTTGCAAATCCATCACCACTTGTGATGGCCTTAACCTTGAGTCAACCTTTTAGTGGTCTACCAAATATTCCCCTTAAGGAATATAAACATGCATCTTTGTTAACTTACATTTATGATGTACTTAACCACTTTCATAATCCCAAGCATGTATGTAGCTATCGTAGGTATATTTCATAGACTACATACATTTCCATTTTATTTATTTTTTAAATCAGTAATCTCAGGATTGTTCACAGTCCTTCTCATGTGATCTTCAAAGTCATAAACATTTGCCTCTTACCATGATATCAAAGCATCCTCACTCATTTACTCTTTCATTTAATTGCACTGGCTTTTCCTGGGGGAATGGAGTACAGTCCCCTTAAGCTATCATTCAAGACGAAACCTTCGTGACTCTTCAGAACAGAGTCAACCATGTATCCATGGTATTCATTCAATTTTGGAAAGTGTAATTCTTGCCTCACATTTCACTTATTAGGGCAATCATATTGGAACTCTAGTATACTTATACTTTTACATCATACATGTGCATTACTTGCACATTTAATATCATTCATACCTTACCGGTATTAATATCAGGCTTCCGATTATGAAGCTTCATAATGCATTAACCTCATGCACTCAAGTACAATTGAACACAACTAAGTATTCATCATGCTGGTTCATGCATTCTCCTCACGTTACCACCGGCAGTGACCACGATCCGAACTAAAAGGTGCTTCACATTTCACAATTTCGGGATTTCTATTGCAAGGAACTCTGGTTCCTCGATTCCTCGAAACCCGATAGGCTGAAATGTCGACCTCTGAAATGCCAAAATGATGATCCCTGGCGTTCTCTTCCAAGGAGGTGTCTCCCCGAATTGTCACGTTTCATGACTTCGAAACTCCCGATGTCAAGCGTTCCGACTTTCCATCTGTGGAATTCCTGAAATATCGATTCTCAATATCCTGATATGACCATAGCCCCACTCCTCTTTGTTTTGCGTTGTTGAGACTTCAGGGTTTTCATCCTTGAGATTCTGGATTCCTCATCTCTAGGAATTCCAAAATGCTGAATCTCGATATGCCAAAATGTTGGCTTCCTATCGCATCCCTTCAGCGCCCTTGGGATTTCGCGTTTCGCGATCCTGTAATGCAAGGGTTGCCGTGTCCTTGCTCCTTTGACTTCCTGGTACCCGAAATACTGGCGTGCCTCTATTGAGAGATCAACAGCCATGATCCAATTTGCATCCTACAACCCTGATCCTTTTTCGGCATTATGGGGGGGGGGGGGT
>CBVK0102204605.1:0-10432 GCA_900067695.1 Picea abies
GTACATCAACTTCCCGGGGTTGTAACTTTTGCATACGATCTCTGTTTTAGGCGTGTGATAGCTCGTTGGAAAGGTATCATCGAGGAGATTCATTCTGGGGGATCAATCATTCCTTTGGCTATCATTGAGAACCTCTATCTTGAAAAACCTTCATTTGGGCCCTCAAAATGGCCCCGGAAGTTAAAACCTGCTAAAAATAGTAAATTGCCAGAAAGTCGTTTTGAGCCATTTGGAAAAGGTAGGTGGCCACCGATATCCACCTGGATCACGAGTGAACCTGGTGCTATTATTATAACATCATACATTTTAAAAATAAAAAAAAACCCATGGATACATGACAAATAAGAGGTGAATATACAACCTCTCCAATGTTGGATTAACCACTGATAAAAGACATCAAGCTCAGAGTTTGAAATTGTGACTCATCAATAAAAGAAATGAGGTTTGGGTGAAAACGAAGGCAAACACTTCAAGGTTTTTCCAAAAAAGAACACTTTAACCATCTCTTAACACAACATACTTTCCACATACCCCTCATGGTGGCCATAAGAAAATATTATCATATATATACAAACAATTGACATACAGTTTGAAGGAGTTACAAATCTTTCAAGACTAGGTAATGGCATTAAGCAAACAACCATTCTTTTATATTACAGGGGGTTGAAAACCCTCGAATTTTAATGACCAGAGATGAGTGAAACCTGAAAAACATTTTCCATAATTATTTGCTAACAGACATAGCAACAAAGAAACCACATATTCTGGATGCAATGTCATTCAAACAGAAAGGAAATTTCGACTATGAATCATCTTGAACACTTAAACGCCAACAGAGAGGAACTCCATTTAAATGCCATTACACAATTGATACCCACATGCATTAAACTTCGGAAAATACAGTATGTAAGAAAATGCAAGAGACAACATTATGATTTAATTTTGAGTAGAGTTATATTTCATGGATGGAGTAGTAAGAGATTTCATACATGTATTTAGAATGCTAGGGAAAACGACAAACATGACTATTTCTTCCAAGGTCGGGCATGTAGAAATTTTAATACAAATTATGTATTGGTTGGATTCTCCTGATCTAACAATTATATACCACTATTAAATACAAAATCACTTCTACTAATATTCTTGCAGAATTTAAAACACGATCGCCAATTGCAATATCAAGAAGAAAGATCAATCACACATAACACAGATGTTTTACCGGGAAATCATAAAGCTAAAAACCCCACTATCATATATTATGTATATCATGGATCATGAAACAATATCATACAAGACTCTAATCCAAGAGCTCTCAGTAAAATACAATCGACTCACACTGTCATGCAAAAGTTAGCAAATACATGTGCCAACTCTCTGCCTCTAGACAGTCTGCCTCCTCTACGCAAATCCCTGCAATGGAAAACCTCCAAATGAATTCGAATGCCTCTTTCCTAGGTTGTGCATTTCTCATGGGAACATCCACTGTGTGTGTGATTGCATGAGTGCACTTCACTCTAATCAAAATTGATAGCCAAACTGTCCCTTTCACTTATTATCTCAATTGGGTCTCCACTGGATTTGACATGCATGTAGTTAACAGTGGTAAATCTTTAGTTGCATGTGAGATCACTGATTGTGAATTAATTAATAATTAATTCAATGAACTGTCACTAGTGTAAGTTCAGTTACAACTAGTACAACTGATCTTAACTCACTTAACTGAGTTAAACTACTTCACAACTCACACAACTACACTTATAACTCTGTTACAACTTCAAGTCACTTAGTTACAACTAATTCGACTTCCATATCTCACCAGTCAACCTTTGAACTTGAATTTCCTATAGCTAACTGATTTTCTATTTTAGTTAATTATTTCAAGTAATCATGAGATAATAGATTAATATTTATTTTCCAACTATTATTAAGGGATAATAATAGTCGACATAAATCTATAAATAGAACATCATCTATAAATAGACTTCCACCTAAATATAGCCTGAGGCTCCATCCTAGTGTAGGTGCATAATTTTCACTAGGATCTTCTTTTTGAATCTCAACACTCCCTCTCAGCAAGAAAGGAATTATCCTTCACCTCAATCCTATCTCTATGGTATTCAAATTTTCTCCCAGTAAGCTCCTTCGTCAGAATGTCTACATCCTGATCTTCCGTAGGAATGTACTGAAGCAACATGATCTTCCACTGCACACAATCTTTGAGATGATGATACTGGATATCTATATTCTTAGATCTATCATGAAACACTAGATTAATCGAGAGTTTAATGCAACTCTGATTATCACAATGAATCACTGTCGGATCCAAATGAGAACCAAACAAACCAACCAAGATCTTTCTCATCCAAATAGCCTCATGTGTAGCTTGACTCATTGCCATGTATTCCACTTCCACTGAACTGAGTACCATGGATCTATGTTTCCTTCTGTACCAAGAAACAACTGTATATCCGATACTAAAGATCCCCCCTAATGTGATCTTTCTTTCCGTTGGGATGCCTGCCCAATCTACATCCGTGAAGCCATGCAAATTCACCTCATCCGTCTGCCTATACCATAAGCCATACTCAGATGTGCCCCTCAGGTATCTCAGGACATGCTTACCCTCCTTCCAAAAGAGATTGGTAGGCTTAACCATCACTTGACTTAGTTGGTTAACCACATAGCAAATGTTCGGTCTTGTGTTCACTAGATACATTAGCGAGCCCACTAATTGTCGATAGACAGTAGCATCCAATACCTCTCCAGAAGTAGCATCCTCTTTCCTCTAGTTTCTTGGAAGAGGAGTATCCATGGGTTTTCATCCCTCCATGTGAAACTTATCCAGTATCTGTAAGTTTTAAACTTGTGAAGTAAATCAATTCATATAGATTCTTACGCAAAACAAAAATTAATCAATGGCTCATACACAAAGTACACAGAGATTTTATACCGGAAAAACCTTTCTTATATTCATTATTGAATTTCACCATTCACCATACAATATATACAATGTTTTTAGGTATTCCATAGATACCAAAACCCTAATCCCTTAATTTGAGATTAATTTAGTAAACCGCTAAAAATAGAAAAAACCGCCCCCAAACCCCGAACCCCGTCGGCACCGGGCTAATGCTCGGTGCCGAACGTTGCCCATAATTAGAAGGGGGAAATACCTACCCGCCCCACCCCACCTGGGGCCCCCCTAGGAAATATCCCAGTGCACACGACACAACTAACACTACTAGAGGGATCATCAGATGCAGTTGTTGAACCTGACACGCCCACACACACACACACATGCAAAGAATATAACACATACCCAACATTCTCCCACTTGTTGTTTTCTTTGCATCTAGGGGTCCAGGGGATTAATAGTCAACAATCCAAGGCATCAATTCCCATTTTTACTCTACACCAGGAGAACTTTTATGTGCTCACAGACTTTGTCAATGAATCTGCAACATTCTTCAAAGTGTCAACCTTTTCTAGCAACACCTTCTTTACCTCAACCATGTCTCTCACAAAGTGATACTGAACATCAATATGCTTTGTCTTCGAATGATAAGTTGGATTCTTTGCTAGGAATATTGCACTCTGACTGTCACAATCTAATCTCATTGCTTGTTGTACCAACTCAATACCTGAACACAATCTTTGTAACCATACTGCTTCCTTGCTTGCATGAGTAGCTGCCATGTATTTAGCTTCTGTAGTTAAGAGTGCCACTACAGCCTGTGTTTTTCTCATCCAAATGATTTCTCCTCCAAATAGGTTAAACACATAACCACTTGTATATCTTTTGTGATCCATATCTCCAGCCCAGTCTACATCAACAAAGCCATGTATGTCCACCACTCTGTCCAATCCCGGTCTTCCTTGGTAGCATAATCCATAACTGTTAGTGCCACGAAGATACCTGAAGATCCTCTTTACTATTGTCCAATGCTCCTTCCCTGGTATTGACATATACCTACTCAAAATTCCCACTACATGTGCATTGTTCGGTCTAGTATAGACCATTTCATACATCAAACTGCCAACTGCACTGGCATACGGAACATGGGACATGTCCTCTTCTTCTTCCTGTGTCTTGGGACACTGATCTGTAGATAAATTTAAACCTATAGGAATAGGAACCTTGACCAATTTACTTCCATTCATATTAAACCTCTGCAATATTGTCTCAACATATTTTCTCTGATTCAACTAGATTTTCTTGTTTGCACGATCTCTTTTAATCTCCATTCCTAGAATGAAGTTAGCAGCACCGAGATCCTTCATGGAAAATTTGGAGAATAGTTGTGATTTCACCTCCTTGATAACATCCATGTTATTTCCTACCAAAAACATGTCATCAACATACAACACTACATAAATGAAGTGATTACCAACCTGACACAGTGATCAGCCCTGCTTCTTACAAATCCCAATCCAAGGATGTATGTATCAAACTTTTGGTACCACATCCTAGGTGATTGCGTCAAACCATATAGTGACTTCTTTAGCTTACAAACCAGCTCTTTCTTTCCCTTCACTACAAATCCTTATGGCTGCTTCATGTAGATTTCTTCTTCCAGATCCCGATGTAGGAATGTTGTTTTCACATCCATCTGTTCCACTTCAATATCAAAAGAAACAAAAATAGATAAAAGAAATCTAATAGAAGTTAACTTAGCAACAGAGAAAAAATCTCACTAAAGTCAATTCCCTCTACCTGGCAATGACCTTTTGCTACTAATCGAGCTTTGTATTTCTCCACTTTACATTATGCATTAAACTTCTTCTTAAACAACCATTTTCTACCAACAGATTTTCTTCCAGATGGCAACTCAACTATATCCCATGACTCATTCTTATCCAAGGCATCCATTTCTTCAACCATGGACTTATTCCAGAGTTTACTATCTTCTGAATTCACTGCTTCCCTAACAGTTCTGGGATCATCATTAGTAATAGATAAAGAAAAATTGGAATGGAAATCAGGTGGACTATACCTTTCTGGTTGCCTTTTATCTCTCACTGATATTTTCAATACTGGGGTATGAGGTTCTTCTTCTTCTTCTTATTCTTCTACTTCAGATGATTCAGATTTTGCATCATCTAACTCAAGATCTATTTTCTTAGGTTCGTCTTGCGTTGGTAGGAATTCCTGTTTCGACACATCTTTTACCTCTCTAAAAACAACATCTCGACTGTAAACAGTCTTCTTGGTTTCTGGGTTCCAAAGCTTATAACCTTTCACACCATCTTTATAACCAATAAAGATACACTTTTCAGCCTTTTTATCCATCTTACACCTATTTTCCTTTGGGACATGTATATAAGCATCACAACCAAACACTCTAAGATGTTGAAGAGAGGGTTTCTTTGCAAACCATACCTCATGTGGAGTTTTATCATCCAATGTTGATGAAGGTGATCGATTGACTAGGTAACATGTTGTACCCACTGCCTCTGCCCATAATTCTTGTCCTAACTCAACACCGCTAAGCATGCTCCTTTTTTTTTCCATCAGTGTCCTATTCATCCTTTCTGCAACTCCATTCTACTGAGGAGTGTATGGAGTAGTCTTTTTCCTTGCTATACCACACTTCTTACAAAATTCTTCGAATTCATTTCTGCAGAATTCTCCACCATTATCTATTCTCAATACCTTTATTTTCTTCTCTATCTGATTTTCTACTAGAGCCTTAAACTCTTTAAATTTATCAAATACCTCATATTTCTTTCTAAGAAAATAAATCCATGTGTTCCTTGAAAAATCATCTATGAATGAAACATAATACATAGATTTTCCTAGGGATGGAACAGGAACAAGTCCAAACACATCACTGTGTATCAACTCTAAGATCCCCTTTTCTCTTGTAGCACCAGATGGGAATCTTACTCGATTTTGTTTACCATATATGCAATGTTCACAAAAATCAAAATCCATAGTGCAATTAGACATACCTTCAACCATGCCTTTATCGTGTAGTGTTCGAAGGCCCTTTTCTCCAATATGCCCTAGTATTTGATGCCACATGATGGTCTTGTTTTCAGGGATGATATTGGTCTTGTCTTCTTTATTTGTTTGCTTGAGGACAACAGAATTGTTAGACCCATTAGTATAAGTGCTTCCCAACAACTTGTACAGAGCTCCACACTAAACTCCCCTCATCAACATCATTGCCCCTCGTACCATCTTGCAAGTGTTCTTTCTAAATATAGTATCCACTCCTTCATCATCCAACTTGCTTACAGATATTAGGCTCTTGGCAAGTTTTAGAATGTGTAGAACCCTAGGGAGTTTTCTAATCCTTCCATCTTTTAGTAGCAACTTAACCCTTCCATGTCCCAAGATTTTTTCTGTTGAGTCATCTCCTAGGAATACATCACCACCATCATATTTTTCATATTCAGAGAACCACTCCATGTGAGGAGTCATATGGTATGATGAACCTAAGTCGATCAACCATACATCACGGTCTGCATGTGTACTTGTAGATGCTAGGTAAACATCACCTCCTTCTTCAGGGGAGGTTTTCACCTCTGTGGAAGAGGTACTATCAAATCCCTTTGGTTTTTCAACCTTCTTAGACTTGCAATCTTTCTTATAATTCCTTGTTTTACCACACTTCCAGCATTTCCTCAAAGATTTTCCTGGAGACTTAGATCTACCTGTAGATTTAGATCTCCCCCCTGAAGGATTACCAGGATTCCTGTCTTGGGTATGACCTCTTACAAATAAAGCATCTATGTTATGACCATCCATGTTTTTCTGCCTCATCTCTTCAAATAAAAAGGATGAAACTACATCCTCATACTTCAATGTAGATTGAGTGGTACTACCAATTGCTACAACCAGATTATCCCAAGAGTTTGGCAAAGAACATAACAAAGTAATACACTTATCTTCTTTTGCAATCGTAATATTAACAAAGACAAGTTGACTTACCAGAGTATTAAAGGCATTTAGATGTTCTGTCACATAATCTCTATCTTCCATCTTAAGATGATACAACTTCTTTTGAAGAAACAACTTGTTTACCATGGACTTTGATTGATACAAATTCCCCAACTTATCCCATAGATCCTTGGCTATAGACTCTCCTGAGACATTCAACAACATCGAATCTACCAAGAAGAGTTGAATAGTACTCCTTGCTCTTCTATCCAACTTCTCCCAATCTTCCTTCGACATACCAGTAGGTGGTGTAATGGTAGTTTGTGTACTGGTAGGTTGTGTATCAGTAGCATGTGTGCTCGTAGACGGTGTACTAGTAGGTTGTGTACCAGGATCCACAGTGATCCATTATTCTTTGTCTACAAGAAGGTCCTCCATCTTCAACTTCCATATCTCAAAGTTTTTACCTTTGAACTTCTATATCTCAATTCTAGAAGATATTTTCATTCCTCTTTCTGCACTCAAATCAAAACTGCAAAAGCTCCCACTAAACCCAGGTTTATCATAGACCCAAGATAAACTTGATCTATCAAGACCGAGCTAAACCCTCAATAACAAAGGCGTCCCTTTGAAGCCAAAAATGAGCTCTGATACCACATGTAAATTTTAAACCTGTGAAGTAAAGAAATTCATATAGATTCTTAAGAAAAACAAAATTTAATCAATGGCTCATACACAGAGTACAAAGAGATTTTATACTAGAAACCCTCAACCAGGAAAACCTTTTTTATATTCATTATTGAATTTCACCATTCACCATACAATATATACAATTTTTTTAGGTATTCTGTAGATACCAAAACTCTAATCCCTTGATCTGGGATTAATTTAGTAAACCGCTAAAAATAGAAAAATCCGCTAAAAATAGAAAAATTCACCCCCGAACCTTGAACCTCGTCGGCCCCGGGCTAATGCCCGGTGCTGAACACTATGTGTAACCAAGGGGGGCATACCTACCCCCCCTGGGACCCCCCTAGGAAAGTTCCCGGCGCACACGACACAAAGAACACTACTAGAGGGATCGTCAGACGCAGTTGTTGTACCTGATGCACCCACACACACACATGCAAAGAATATAACACATACCCAACAGTATCTCCCTTGCATACTTTCCTTGAGACACAAAACATTCACCATCTTACTGCCATATTTCCAATCCAAGGAAATAATAAAGGAGGCCCATATCCTTCATCTCGAACTCCTTCGCAAGGTCCTCCTTGCATGAGTGTATTAGTTGATCATCACCAGTCAGTATTAAATCATCAACATAAAGAACAATGATTAGAAGCCTAACCTCCACCATTGATTTGTCGATCGGTCTTGGGACAATTTCCCATGCATTATTTTTTAAAATGGAGTCATACTCCTCCACCATTGCATCAACCCAAGTGGGATCTTGCACTGCTTCCTGAAAGGAAGATGGTTCAATCACAATACTTTTTCTCATGAGAGCCATGTATCCAATATATCAATCAGGAGACTGTCTATGTCTGTGTTGTGAAGTAGGTGCTCCTACATTTTGTGCAACATCTAGTCTCAATCTATTAGCTTCTGTGGTGCGCTTTCTGCCATTTCTAATGGATGGATCTGCATGAGTGGTTTCCTCCACTCCATGAACCTCCTCATGTGGTTGATCCACATCTTGAGACTCGTCTTTGGGAACCAACAATTCCTCCTCTGCATGCAAGTCTAGCTCACTCTCAAGCGATAACCGCATGGTTTTCCCTTCATCAAATGTTATATCCCATCGCATAACAGTCATATTACTATTAGGAAAATACACACGATAATTATGGGGTGTTTCTGTGTACCCCACAAATATCCTAACTTCATCATTCGGTTCCAGTTTCTTCTTGGCATCCTTGGTCACATGCACATAAACAGATGAGCCAAAAATCTTAAAATGAGAAACATCAAGTTTCTTACCAGTGAAAGCTTCTTCAGGTGTACTCATGCCAAGTACTCTTTGAGGACAATGGTTTTTCACATAAACCACAATATTGCATCCTTCTGCCCATAAATGCATTGGTAGGCCCTGATCATGCAACATCGCTCGTGTTGTACCCACGATCGTTCTGTTCTTCCTCTTCGTGACCCCATTTTGTTGTGGGTTATGAGGCGCTATGATTTCTCTTCGAATTCCTTATTTGTTGCAGAAGTCTTTGAATTCATTAGAGATGTATTCTCCACAATTATTGCTCCTCAAAGCCTTCACTTTCTTCCACGACTCTTTCTCCAACAATTCTTTAAACTCACGAAACTTTGAGAATGTTTGATCCTTCTTCTGCATGAAGAAGATCCAGCATTTACGAGAAAAGTCATCAACAAAAATAACATAGTACTTATGTTTTGATGTTGAATCTACCGAGAATGGTCCACACATGTCTGTGTGAATTCTCTCTAGGATCACCAAAGCATGGTTCTCCTTTTCATGAAAGGTGGACTTTACATACTTCCCCATGGTGCAACCCTTGAACTGATCAAACTGAGCAAGTGCTCCCATTGGAAGTCTAGTAGATATTTTCTACATGATATTCAAGGCTCCATGATGAAGATGGCCCAATTGCCTGTGCTATAATTCACCCTCATCCCACCTCACCACTTTTTTTGCCTTGCCCATCATGGCAGCATAGCCATCTACCTCCATCATGTAGAGATTCTTAACTCAAATCTCTATCCTCTTGACTTGACCTTGTTATCACCCTATAAGTTATAGGAATCAACTGGTGACTAGAATATTGTCTGTCTCTAGTGTCTGTTGACAAATGATTTTTCATTCTGCAAATAATTTGAAAAAAAAAAAATGAAAAAGGAAAAAGAAAAGAGGGCATAAAAAATTGAAATAAAATCCCCATGCAATAATGGTAACTTGGTCCATACCGTTCAAGCATGGCCAAGTTATTTTTAAATTTGATGTTGATAGGGTAGTGAATGAATTTGGCTAAACAGTTTAATCTTAGCCAAAGTGTCTAGGTTAGATTAGTGAATAAATCTGGCAAGACTGTCTAATCCTGGTTAGATAGCCCTAGGGTAGAGTAATCACTTAACCCAATAGTTTAATCTGGGTTAACTGTCATAGGAAAATAGGTTAGAACATAGGTTAGTGTCACTGTTGCTTCATTCCAATAAAACCAACTTGATGTAAAAATGTCACACCATGTCTCAAAAGCCTAAAAGATAGTTTGGTCGAAGCCCCTCGGTGGCGTCTATGTGAAAAGTTTGGGAAAAAACCCATAAGATGCATTTATCCTAAGTTTACCCAGCACAGGTGTTCTCCACTCCTGATTTATACTTCCTGCACATATCAACGGTCCTGATCATGACACTTAGATCTATGGTGTACAGAGCATTTCGGAACCCCCCCAACCGTTCTTCTTTTAACAGGGGGGGGTCCGGAATCAGAAATAAGACTTGCGCACATCTAGACGGCCCAAGGACGAGCGCTTAAATCAACGGTCTAGATTGGATTCCAGACCCCCCCGTCTG
>CBVK0102204608.1:0-11954 GCA_900067695.1 Picea abies
TATACTCTCCAAGTAGCTTCCTTAAAAACATCTTCTAGGTCACTTTGCCCTTTTTCCTTATTTTAGGGTTAACCCACTTCTAATTTCTCCATTAAATTTATTATTTAAATAATTTATTTCATATTAAATTTGAATTACAGTACATTCATCACTTCACTTTATTATTTACCTTCTAAAATCTCTTAAACCAATTTGACTAATTTGACCTTTTGGGGCTTCTAGATGACATATGAGATTCCTCCAACTTCGTAAGGCCATAACTCTCACACAGTGAGGAGTTATGTGACGTTCCTCATACCACCAGAAATGGAATTACATGTACTATCCATATAGAATAGTATTACCTACAAATATATCAAAACTCATACCATTATCGATCAAACAAAATTGGGTCCATTACCCAAAATTGGGTTCTCCAACTTCTTATGGCCATAACTCTGTAACCGTGAGGAGTTATGTGACGTTCCACATACCACTGGAAATGGAATGACAAGAACTATCCATATAGAATAGTTTCACTGAAAAATTCACTAAACTTCATCTCATTATTCCACAAATAAGCATGGGTTATCTAACCACACTTCTAGGATAACTCAATCTTCTAAGAGTCTTCCCATGAGGGCTTTCACCCTAAGGGGACCACTTTGGAGTTCATCCTTTGTGCTATCAATATTTATTCAAGGTTTGAAATAAATGAAAACCAACCTTAATCAACAATCTCCCCCTTTGGCATTGATGGCAACACTCTGATGCAAAACTGAAATTATGTCATGCAATACTGAAGTCATATCATTCATGCTCCCCCTGGAAACATGCCTCTATCCTCTACATATGATGAATCTCTCTCCCTTTGTCATCAATGTAAAAGGTATCTTTCCATCTGAGGGTTCTCCCCCTGAATAATTTGTCCTCTTTATGGTGCTTCCTCGTAAGCATATAAGGCATATAAGATAATCATTCAAAATAATTCGTTTTGGAGTAGAAATAACTCTGAGTCTCTGGTGAAGATACTCAAAGGATTCCCATGGAAGTGGTTTTTTAAATATGCCTACCACTTTTTCCTTTGTGCCCACATACTCAATTCTGATGTTCTTTTCTGCAACCTGCTCCCGTAGAAAGTCATACTTGATTAGAATGTGCTTCATCTTGGAGTGCATCACCATGTTCTTTGAGATAATGATGGTGCTTCTATTATCACAATAGATTGGAATGGGCTCATCATTCTCAACCTGTATATCTATCAGAGTTTGTTTCATCCAAAGAACTTGTGTACAACATGATGTTGTTGCAATATACTCTGCCTCAGTTGTAGATAAAGATACGGATGATTGTTTCTTTCTTAGCCATGATACTAAACACTCACCCAAGTAGAACGCTGCTCCACTGGTGCTTCACTGGTCATCAATACAACCTTCCCAATATGCATCTATGTAGGCAATAAGTGATAGAGCCTTTCCTTTTGGATACCATAATCCAAACTATTTTGTTCAATTGATATATCAGAAAATCCTCTTCACTTCTAATACATTTGATTCCTTTGGTGTTGCTTGAAATCATGCCACTTGTCCAACTACCTGTATTAAATCTGGTCTAGATGTTATCACATATAGTAGGCTACCAGTCATTGACCTGTATTGCCTCTGATCTGTAGACTTTGAATCATCATCTTTGCTCAACTTGCAATTTGTTTGCATGGGAGTGATAACTGGTTTGCAATCTTCCATTCTGAACCTCTTTAGCATTTATCTGATATACTTGGTTTGAGAAATAAAAATTCTTTGGTTTCTTTGACGTATCTGAAGTCCCAGAAAGAAGGATAGTTCTCCAAGTAACGACATTTCAAATTCATTCTGCATATCCTTTGCAAATTTCTGGCTTAACCTGTCATCATCAGTACCCAAAATAATATCATCAACATAAAATTCAATTAATAAAATATTACCTTGACTCATCTTGATGTAGAGGTTGTTGTATGCACTTTCTTTTCTAAACCTTGCCTATTGTAGATACTTATCCAGTCTAGAGTACCATGATCTAGGAGCCTATTTTAGACCATACAAGCTATTATTTAATTTACACACATAATCTATGTTCTCTGACAACTGAAATCCTTTTGGTTGTTCAATGTAGACTTCTTCTCCAAGTTCCCCATTCAGAAAAGATGAGTTTACGTCCATCTGATACACTTTAATATTTTTGGAGCATGCGTAAGCTAATAGCAAACGAATTTCTTCCATTTTGGCAACTGGGGAAAATGTCTCTTCAAAGTTGATTCCTTCAATCTGTGCATATCCTTTACATACCAATCTAGATTTGTTCCTTGTAACCTGTCCATCTTCATTCAATTTATTCTTGAAAACCCATTTTGTGTCGATCACATTCTTATTCTTTCATCTTGGAACCAATTCCCAAGTGTCACTTTTCTCTATTTGATCCAATTCTTCATCCATGGCCCTATTTCAAAATCCATCCTTGTTGGATTTTTCACAACAGTTTGGTTCAACTATAGATAAGAGTGCTAGGATTGCTTGTTCTGGTGAAGAGATTCTTCTTCTAGTCTCAACCTCTGCATCTTTGTTTCTGATAATATAATTTGAAGGATGATTCTTTTGTACTCATCTTCCAGGTGTCTTTGGAGATACTTGTTGAACTTGATATTTTGTTTCTCTCAGATTCTTTTCATCCTCCTCTTCTACTTATTTTTCATCTTCTTCTTCTTCTTCGAAAGGTTGCTCCATTGATTCATTTTCTTCTTCCTTTGATTCTGGTCTTCCTGTTTCATCAATTGTTGTGTTCATGCTTTGTACAACTTTGTTCAATCTCATATTGTAACACTTGTATGCTTTCCTTGTACTTGAGTAACCAACAAGTACTCCTTTGTCCACACGAGAGTCAAACTTTCTCATTCTGTCATCTTCTCTTTTGATGTGCCATTTTCTTCCAAAAACTCTGAAGTGCTTCACATTTGTTGGTCTTCCTTTCCATAACTCATAGGGAGTTTTGTTAGTGTTATTTCTAAGCATTACTTTGTTTTGAATGTGAACTATTGTATGCACTTCCCGTGTCCAAAATATATATGTCAATTTAGAATCCATTAGCATTGTTTGAGCCATTTTATGTACTATCATGTTCTTTCTTTCAACAACTTTATTTTGTTGTTGTTTCCTAGCAATGGAGAATTGTCTTTTTATTCCATGATTGTTGCAGTAGTCCATAAATTTATTTGAAGACAAATATCTTCCATTATCAGATCTTAAGCATTTGATTTTGAATCCATTTCATTTTCAATCATTTCCTTGTAGATATTAAAGTTTTCAAAAGCTTCTGACTTGTTCTTGAGAAAGAAAACTGCAATCATTCTTGTATAATCATCAACTAACAACATAAATTATTTCTCACCTTTCAAACCCTTTGTTGTAGTTGGTCCAACTAGATTAGTGTGCACAATTTTCAGTGGTATTGTCATTGAATATTCCTTTGATTTGAACCTGGTCTTTGTTTTCTTTCCTTGTTCACAATGGTTGCATAAAGTGTTGGTTGGTTTCGTGATTTGGGGCATTTCTCAAACTGCTTCTCTTTTGCTGACTTTGACAAGGTTATCAAAATGTATGTGACCCATTATTCTATGGCATAGCCAACTTTCATCTTCCTTTCCTAGAAAACACTTTTCATTTCCAATTTCACTTAACACATATATGTTGCTTGAAGTTCTTGCAACTGTAGGAATCAATTTTCCTGAACCTTATTTTCTTATCTCACACTTTTGTGAATCGAAAGTAACTTTATGACCTTGGTCACACATTTGACTCACACTTAGAATATTATATTCCATATATTCTACTAGTAGAACATTTTCTGTCTTTGTATTCTTGTTCCTAATTATGACTGTGTCTTTTTCAATGATTTTAGTTGAATCATCATTTCCAAAGGAGACTGGTCCATCTCTTTCCTTTCTTAATGTAAGAAACTTGTCTCTATCACCTGTCATGTGTTTTGAACAACCATTGTCAACATACAAACCACATTTCTTCTGTTTAGATTGTAGAGCGAGTGTGTATTCCTCATTACTATACTAATTATGCTTTCTTATCCACATCCTTTTCTAAGGTTCCTATCTGTGACTATTGTTATTCTGTTGTGGTTCTCTAGGAGGGATTGTCATTCTACAATCTTTGGCCATGTGTCCAAAGTTGTTACATTTGTAACATTCCACTTCAGTGCTCAAAGATTCAAATATGTTGTAACTTCTTCTTTGTGTTTCACTATGCCTTCCTGGATAACCCTTTTGTGTATGAATTTCAAAGTTGTTTATGTTCCTGTTGTTCTCTCTACAATTCATAGCTTTATGTCCAAAATTATTACATGCATAACATAAACCAAAAAATATAGTTTGATACCTGGAAGTTGAAGATCTTCTAAAAGGAGGTGCTCTTATGAATCCTTCTTCTTCTTAAGGCCTATATGTCTATTGTTGATTATGAAATCTGAATCTTCTCAATGGAAGATTGTCCTTGTAATCTTCCATGTATATCTTCCTATCCCCTTTGATTTTTTCTGCATAGCTTTTCAGATATGTTTATTGCTATGTTGTTTTGGAGCTTAATCCCTTTTTTGTCTGATTGTATCCAAGTCCAGACTTATCAAGATGAGATTTTTGACTACTAATAATGTCATCCAAAACTTTTGAGCTATTATGCATATTTGTCTTTTGAATATCCTTTTTTAATGTGACAATCTCTGCTTCCAAATTTTCAATGTTCCTGTCTTTTTCTTCTAGCTGTTCTTTAAATGCTTCTTCAATTATTTTATCTTCTTCTATTTGAACCTTCAAATTTGTGATCATTTTTTCTAGTTCTTGAGTATCTTCTTTCTTCTCTAGTTCCTCTTATAGTTTCTTGTATTTCTTTTTTTCTCTTCTGATAACTTCTATGGAAGACATCAATTCTTTTCAGTAATCAACTTCTGCCTCTTCAATTTCTTCTTCGACTTCTTCATATTCTTCTTCAACTTATTCATATTCTTCTTCAAAGTCTTCTTTACCAGAGTCTCCTACTGCCATGAATAGAACTCTTCATGTCTCATTGTCACTGACTTCATCTTCATCTGATGATGAGATGTTTTCTTTAGTGCATAATATTTTCTTGAAAACTTTATTTGTAGTTATTTTTCCTTTATATGTTTGTTTTCCTTTTGAGTAACCTTCATGATTTCTCTTTTTCTTATGAGGAAATTTGTTAGCAAAATGAACAATACCATCAAAATTAAAACAAATTAAAGGAAGCTTACCTCTATACCTAACGTCAGTTCCCTTATTCAGTCCTTTGACAAAGTTGGCCACTTCTTCATCATCTTCTGAGACATCACTATTGTTTCTATGCTCTTTTTGTTGCTTTTCCTTTTTCTTTGATATTTTGGATGCTTTGAAGGTTACTTCTTTTACATATGGATTTTCTTGTTCAATTCTCATTTCATATGTTGTGAATATTCCATGCAGTGCATCCATGCTTATTGAGTTTAGATACGATCTTTCTTCTAGTGATGATATCTTAGGGTCAAATCTCATAGGAAGAGATCTTAGTACCTTTTGAACAATTATAGATTCTTCGATTTCTTCTCCCAATCCTATGATTTCATTCAATGTTTTATCGAATCGTAAGAAGTAGGATTCAATATTCTCATCTTCCTTCATATTTAGTTATTCGAAATGACCTCTGTAAGTTTGAAGTTTTGTTGCTTTGACTTTTGAATCTCCTTCATAAATATTTTCAAGCTTGTCCCAAATCTCTTTAGCGGATTTACAATGTGCAACTTTGGTGAATATCATTTCACTGAGACCATTCAAAAGTGCATTTGTGGCTTTGGAATTATTCTGACCAAGTTTCATGACTTTGACATTTGTTGGTGGAACTGCTGGTGTTGTGTATCCATCTACAATTGATTGTCAAATTTCAAATCCCTGTGCCTGTATATATATAAAAGCATACTTATGCTCCAAAAAGCATACTTATGTCCATCAAACTGTGGTATTCCATTTTTATACAAGTTTTTCCTCTCCATGATCTACCTTTCAGTGGTTAAACTAATTTCTGAAGGAACTTGCTCTGATACTAATTGTTGGATTACTGAGAGGGGGCGATGAATCAGTAATAGATAAATTATAATCATTTTTAACCAAATAATACAAGTTTTATATCAATGTATAATTATTATCTAATAATGAGCAATGAACAAATAAAAAATCATACACATACACAATACGCCAGTGTTTTACATGGAAACCCAAAGTGGGAGAAAACCATGGAATACTTTTTCTAATATGTCTTGAAGAATTACATTCATTGGAAGCACCAACTCCCTTTGTTTTCGAGCTGAAACTGGAAGGAGTCTCCAACCTCCTAGTTTCTTAGGCTACAACCTGAGGGAAGATCCACAATTCTCTGGCTACAACTAGAAGGAGGCTACAACCCCCTATGTTCTCCAGCTACAATTGAAAGGTGGCTACAACCATCTGTCCTTACCTCATCCAAGCACACTGAAGTAGAAGTAGAATGATGGAACCACTGTCACACTATCACTGTGAGATATACCATTGTAAACATGTACCAATAAACATGGACCATGCATCAACCTGTACCTCAACTTGTAATCAACATGTACCATAAACAAGTGCATCAACCATGCACCAACCTATACCAAACAACCTGTAATCAACCTGTATCATAAAAAATTTCATCCAACCATGTACCAAGTATGTACCAATCATGTGTCACCTACTATAACTCATCAATATGTACCAACATCATCAACTATACACATCATGTATGTGTCAACTCGTCAACTACTTGTCTCAATCATGTACCCAACAAGTACCTTAACCAAAATCCATCATCAATTTCATCATCCAAATATGATTTGTAAATATGTAATAGACCTTATGTATATGATAACATACCTACAACCCTTCCTTAACTTTAACAACAAGAGACTAGCATTTGCATCAAACTTTTCTTTAGTCTCACATGGTAAGTTTTGGATTAGTCAACAACCCTAACTTGAAATAATCATAAATATGTACCTGTAATGAATAAATATCTAAAACTGATACACAATGTTCTTCAGTGTGTTTTATGAAATCCCTCTAGGTATCACTACTTGAAACCTCTCAAAAAATGATTTATAGAAAAAATGGCATACCTTGCTGACTTCTGGCTTATTCTAGATAGCAACCTTGTAGAGTGTGACTCGCATGGAATTTTTGTTGAATCGATCTAAAAATGTTACATAGAATACTAAAGACTGTACTCTAACCAGCACATTTTTTCTTATTTAATTTGGGTTTGTTATGAAGAAGTTATGACGTTTTATCCCGAAACACTTGTTTTAGAGTAGTTTCAGGACTAGCCACAAACCCTATTTTCTACGGAGTATAAATCCAAAAATACAACAACCCACAAGATGAATTTTTTACCACAGATACTTGGATATGTTTCATCAATGTAATATCCATTTCACAGTCTGAATCATTCTATAAAAACAAGTATTTCAAAAATGGTGAGATGACCTATAAACAACATACCTTAGAAAGTATCATCAAAAGAATTTATCCTCCCTTGAATTCCATCCTTCTTTTCTTCACATTCCTTTTGAAATTCAGCTTAGATATCCTTTGGTTACCTCAGACACCTAAATATATTCAATATTCTCAAGTTTGATTTCAAATGAGAGATCCTTTCCTCTTATTTATACTCTCCAAGTAGCTTCCTTAAAAACATCTTCCAGGTCGCTTTGCCCACTTTCCTTATTTTAGGGTTAACCCACTTCTAATTTCTCCATTAAATTTATTATTTAAATAATTTATTTTGTATTCACTTTGAATTATAATACANNNNTAGATGACATATGAGGGTCCTCCAACTTCATAAGGCCATAACTCTCAAACTGTGAGGAGTTATGTGACATTACATATACCACCAGAAATGGAATGACATGTACTATCCATATAGAATAGTATTACCTAAAAATATGTCAAAACTCATACCATTATCCATCAAAAAAACTTGGGTCCATTTCCCAAACCTCGATTCTCCAACTTCCTGTGGCCATAACTCTCTAACCGTGAGGAGTTATGTGATGTTCCACATACCACCGGAAATGGCATGATAAAAAATATCCATGTAGGATAGTTTCACTAATAAATTCACTAACCTTCATCTCATTATTCCACAAATATGCATGGGTTATCTAACCATACTTCTAGGATAACTCAATCTGCAAAGCGTCTTCCTGTGAGGGCCTTCACCATAAGGGGACCACTTTAGAATTCATCCTTTGTGCTATGGGGATTTTTTCAAGGGCTGACATCAATGACAACCAACCTTAATCAACAGTAAACCCTTAGGGTCATGTTTCCTAAATATGCTAGTAATGAACCTATATTCTAACTAGATATGGCCTTCTACTTTATCATGCTTGGCATCCGTTATTGTATAATATCGTATTTGAAAATAAAAAGGTATAGAAATTCTATTATTATCCTTGACTAGTGTAGATTTAAACCCCTACATTATGGATCGGTAGCAAATCTCCCCAACCACAAACCTTTCATGGACATAAGTAGGACATAGATGTGGTGGGTTGGTGGCTCCAAAAATTTAGAGGTATGTGTGCTTCTCCTCCAAATACCAATTTCTAATACATGCCATAATTTTCTTAGGATGCTTTGACAGTCTAGGGCACTTTCATCCAAGGATGAGATTGTACACTCGATACATGAAGAAGTACATGTTTGAGCATAATATCTTTTGTATTTTCCATAACATATTGAAAGACACATGTACATATGGCTCAGAGATTTGCCAGCTAACTGAAAATCCTAGAAAATCACTATAATCACATAGTGTATCAAGTAATAAATAAACCATATGAAATTCAAGGACAACACTTGGTTGAGTTTTTTGGGCTTGTCCAATTCTGATGCTGAGTTGTTTTAATATAATGGCTCCTCAGTTAAACTATTGTCCCCACATAGAAACATAATATTCCAAAGGAAACCAAGCTTAAGAAAACTGAGAGAAATATATTTATCCATAAAGTTTGCATAATATGATCATTGGGTACATGTATGGATCTCTTAAGCCTATAATGGGGTATTGTCTCTATGACCTATTTACAAATTTATTATCTTACTTCCACAAATTCCATAATATTCTAGGAGTTTCATAGTTTTGGAAGAAAGACATTACAAAGTTCTTGTTCAAATATTCTTCTTATTCGTGGAACTTGTAATATCTATTAACATCATATGGAAGAAAAGAGACAATACACTCTCCTTTATAATTATTGATTAAACAATTATTACAATCTATGTGACTAACAATCAATTCCATTAACTCAACACAAAGAGAAGACTACAGCTCTAGCTACAACATGATGTAATATAGAGCACCTGATGAATTAGAAAACCTCATCATCCAAAACTATAATATCAACATCGTTGTGTGGATTTGACTATGGGTAATTTTGGTCTTTGAATCTAACACAAATATCATTCAACATAGGAATTCATACCTATGTGGTTGCACCTCCTGTGCATGGTTTCCTATCCCAATATAGTGGCACCTACGTGGACAACTTCTTTTAAGAGGTAGTCTTATGATAGTTATATTCCTTTTGAAGTGGATGTATCCTCTATCTGAGGTGTAAAAGAGAAGGAACCCTATTCTACCTCATCTAACCCAGTCCTTAGATTTTGAGGTGATTTTTCAATGGGTGCCTTCCTGGGAGGCATCTTATCTGGAACACAAAAAACCCTAAAATTAGAGCAACCACACATTTTTGAAAAATAGATCATTCTATAGAGGAAAATGGTGAAATTACAGAGAACACCTATTTGACCAATTATTCAACAATGAGAGTGACGATGCTTACCTATAATATGGATGAATTTCTAGCATGTTATTGGTTAAAGAGTTCTCTCTAAGTTGCATGGCGAGATAAGCATTCTATTTGCAAGAAAAAGAATAGAGATCATTTCCTTAGGTTTAATGAAATATTAGTTAGGGAAAATTATGTAAAGAAAATAATTATATCCTGATCATGGGACTGATATATTATGTATATTGTAGCATTAAATTCATCTCGATACACACAGTCAACTATTTCTTTCTAATTTGATGCACAAACAACTTTATCAATGATTTCTTGGATTGTGTTTTGGTGGTATTTCCATTCATTAGCATCAACAAGAGCTTGAGGTTTTGTGGCTTACGACATTCAATGATAAGTCTTGACCCGATCATCAATATAGGAGATAATCAAACACACCTAACTATTAACATAAGTTTAGAGGGAGATCCATACAAGATGATGGCATGGAATATTGATGTGTCATGATGATAAGACCTGTTGATGTGGAAAAAAGAAACACCACAAGTGATGTGTCAGTGTACAGTAGGTAGTAGGTAATGTGACAAGTCGATATGATAGGTGATGTGGCAAATGATGCAAATTTAATACATTCCTAAGCAATGGATATGGTGCATATTGATGATTTCTATGGCTAGGATCCATCCTTGCCCATAATCGAACAACCATGATTCATTCATTGGAAAACATTTCATTGGGATTGGCGATAAATCATGACCTATTATGCATTAATATCATATAATATGGGTCAATGTCGATGGTCTGATCAACACTGGTGAAAATTGCATGTTTCAAGCTCTTCCTTTTACTTATTTTCCTTTTTACTTTTTTATGAAAATATGAAAGTTCCTTTTTGGTATTTTCTTAAGATTTATCCATAAAGTAGAAAGAAAAAAAAATAGAGAACATAAAGAAAACTCATGTGTAGTTTTAAAAAGTAAAACCCAGGAAAATGGAACAAGTCACAAGACAAGAAAGTAAGTGGTACCTCAAAATTATCAAATTTTGATCAGGTGTGTTGTGTACTCAACATAGGGAATGAGATATATCCACTCTCAAGGAACCTTTCCTTCACCTAAAGTGATTGAATGCCCTTTGTCCACAAGTGTGAACACAGATCATTGAAACTCAGAAAAAAATGTATTTGAATCAACAATCATACTAAAAACCAAGGATATGAAAGTGGCTAGATCTCATCTTATCATCAAAAAAAGGATCAACATTCCTAAAGTGAGAAAGAAAGGGAAGATACAAAGAGAGAGAAGGGTTTGTGTCAGGCCTTAACCTACCTAAATTATTTAAGGGGTAAGAGGGGTGGGTCTTGTGCCAGTGTTAAGGAAGGTCAGAAGTCTTACTTGAGAAAGTTTAGTCCTGCCTAAAAGGTCACATTTAGTCTTGTCTGAAAGGTCAAGTTCTTTCAATGGAAAATCCATGGAAGGGGTCGAAGCCCTCCATAATAAATGGGTTTGTTCACACCCACACCTACCTGCACCCAACCAAGCCTACCTATGCTATGCTCCCAACCAAACACATGATTCCCTTCTCCACAAGTAGGGATCATATACACCACCATCTGATTACATCATATATGTGGGGTAAAACGTAGCCCGAGGACCCATAGAAGACCAGTCGAATCCTCTGCCTCTGCCTCTGTTAAAGCTCTTCCTATGCTAGGGTTTTGTTGTTCAATATTAGTCACCATGGGAGGAGGGTAGATAGGGACTTGATGTTTTATATTTTTTTTAATACTTAGCACCCTCCCTACCTAAATAGCTATATTGAGACTTAACATTAAAAAAAAACCTCCATCCCTTATTACCCATCAATATATTTCTTTAATTTTTCATTATTTTTAATATCCCTTTATAAAGAGACGTGTTAATACATTGTTTACTTAGCTAAGCCCCCTATGACTATGACTTGAAAGAATAAGAGAAAAGAAGCAATGACTATGACTTCAAAGAATAAGAGAAAAGAAGCAATGGGTCATTTTGTTAAGGTCCTAACCCACACATAGGTAGATCAATGTA
>CBVK0102204611.1:0-15836 GCA_900067695.1 Picea abies
TGCATACTTCCCTTGATTCAGAAAGATCTCATCATGTCTCTGCCATACCTTGAGGCTCAAAAAGTAATGCATCATACTGAGATCTTTCATCTCAGCATCCAGTTTTCTCTTACACTCTAAGATGATATTTTCCACACCTGTTAGAAATATTTCATACGCATACAATAGTAGTATTATCGGACCATCATCCACAACCTTAAACTAAATGTTAGGATCTACACTGCTCTTTGTAAATCCGAAGCTCGTTAGAAAATTGTCGATCCTTCCATACCACGCGTTGGGTGCCTACTTTAATCCATATAAATCCTTCTTGAATCTGCACACATGTGTCTCCTTGACATGTACCTATTTCATTATTGTGGCCAATGAAAGTATAGTTCTGATCGAGGTATATCTCACCACGGAAGAAAATTTATCCTCATAGTGAATTCCCTCCTTATGAGAGAATCTTTGAGCCATAAATCTAGACTTATACTTTTCAATGCTGCCATCAGCTGCATGTTTCATCTTGTAGATCCATTTTGAACTTACTATTGATTTCTCCTTCGGTATGGGGACCACATCCCAAACATCAGTCTTTACTATGGATTGATATTCCTCCCCCATGGCATCCTTCCATACCCTCTTTTTGCAGCCTCTTCATAACTGGAAAATTTTGCATCCATGATATCACACAAATATGCCACATACTTGGAATACGGTTTCAACTTCTTACTTTCCCTAGATAATTTTCTGGGGCACCATATCTTTCTGCATATCTGATGAGCTCTTATTCCCAAGCTGGTCTTCTCTTACGAGAAGGCATTTTTTTTGGCCTCTGAGGTTCTTCCATGTCATTATCGTCATGAATGACTTCCTCTGGTTCAATTGCTTCTACCTATGGAACTCTAGTAACTTCATTCTCCTCCTCATGAAGCTTTCAATTGCTTCTACCTATGGAACTCTAGTAACTTCATTCTCCTCCTCATTAACCTCTTTTGCATAGTTCCTATAAGGGATGAGATAAGAACATATTCCTCATCACTTATCATCTTCCTTTGCAACCTTTTTGGGTGTCTCATCATCTTTAGTTGTATGAACATGATTCCTTTTACCCCCTTTATTTTCCCTTAGTCTTTGAATGAGGGAACAATTCCTAGAAATGTGTCCCATTTTCTGACAACAGAAACATATGATATTTGGGTTATTTCTTTGTCCCTTCTGAAACTTCTTAGGTGAGGAGGGTTATTTCTTTCTCTTTCCTTTCATGGTGTGGGAAGCTATGGATTTATCATCATATGTCATCTTATTTTCTCTTTCTATCGTACTTTCTTCTTCTTGGTTGCAATATTCCCATATCCTACTAAACTTGGGTAGCTTCCTTCTTGAGTATATCCCTTGAATAAATGCATCTCATGGCCTTGGGAGGCCATTCAAGGTGGTCATCACCATTTATTCTCCATTCATTGTATCACCAATGGCTTATATCTAATCCTTGATCCAGTTCACTCTTGAGAAGTAAGAGTGGGCGGTTTCTGAATTTTGCATCCTCGTGTTCTTTAACTGAGTTCTCAAGGTCATTCTTCGGTTGATGTTGTTTCTTTCAAATAGTCAGGTTAAGGAATCCATCATTTCTTTTGGAGTGGATAATGAATATATGTGATGAATAAGATGGTCCTTAATGGAGTATGCAATAATCCTCTTTGCTTTGACCATATCCTTTTGTGTTTTGTTTTAGCCTCATCTCCCTCTAGTTCTAAAACCTCTTCTTTAGTGAACTTCTATAGATCATGTTCTTCTAGGAGGAGGGATACTTTGTACCTCTAGGATCTGAAGTTGTCATCTCCCTCCAGCTTCTCATCAATCTTGGTTCTGGTAGTCATCATGCCCCTAAATCACAAATTATGTATTCTGAAGATCTAATCCACGGAAAAGATGTGCTCCACTAGGGTGGACTTGTTGGTGGTCTTGTCTTGTCCGGAAACCACTCCTATTAAGAAAAATGTCTCATTTTTTATTCTAGATCTGTGAATTGTCTTCTATTCAGGCCTACTCTTATACCATGTTAGAATTTGTAATTTACAGTTATCTTCTTTAACATTCATTAACAATTGCATGTAATATGATCACTGAAAGATAAACAATCACATAACACAATATATATCCTGAGAAACCCTCGTGGGGGAGAAAACCCAACAACCAATTCTTCAGTATAGATTCGTTCAACCAATACAATGTCACATTATATCTCTCCAAAAATATACCAAGACCAAGAAACCAAGACCTCCTACTCTAAACCTTCCTTGCTATGCTCCAAATACACAAGAGAAGGTGAGTTTTGTGTGTGTACAAATGAGAGGAACTCGGCCTCTATTTATACACATAATTGACTCCTGAAAAGATGCAAGCCTAAGAGGGGTTATTTTTAATTTTATAATAAGGATAACAATAAAATAATAATTTGTTTTGAGTCGATTTATACAATAATATTACAATAACCTTCTCGAAGCTTAACCAATACAAATACAAAAGAATATCTTTCGTAGTTACATCAAAATATCAAAAACCTATGCTAGAGAGACCTTGATAAACAAATGGGACACCTGAGGGACTGAGAGCAGTGAAGGGGTACATTCCTTGGGTTGGGCAGGTTGAGAGGAAGAGAGTTAGTGGAAAATCAGGATAGATGTAGGAGAATACAAGGGGGTTGTGGGATTTCTGAGTTGTGAGTGGACAGTGAGAGACCGCACTCTTTTTTTGGATTTATAGCCTCAACTCGAGGGTGACTTGTTGTTGATATTTGGAACAACAATTCTATGGTTGGGTGGAACATTCGTCCTAAGTAGGTGGTTGCACAACCTTTTTTGGAAGATAAGTGTTTATCTTGTTTCTATGTTGCATTATGAGTTTAATTGTTGTTTATTAACTATGTTTTCAGAACGATTTATATGTTGTGTTGAGTTATTTAAGTTGCGTTCATGTCATTTTTAGCATGTTGTAGATGCATTTAATTAATCGTAATAGAAAACAGTTAAATATTGTTGTAATTTGTAGTTGGTAAGCTACAAGAAATTAGTTAGCTTTAAAAAAATTAATTTATGATTTTTTCACACGTAATGGACCTTAGCTGGGTTGGGGAATGTTACATTCATCGACCAAATCCTTAAAATATTTATCTATGACTTAAGGCCCTTTATTTCCTCCTCTTATGATGGTCAACACCTAAATATACAACCTTGGTGCACAAAACCTTCTAATGGAATCCATATCCCAATTGAATGCCAAAAATCCTCTCTAAAAGGCCTCTATAGTGGTCGAGAACACATTCATGGATCATTATCCTTAAAAGCTTTAGTTAGGTCCTAAGACCCTTTTTTTCTCCCATGAGTAGGGTTAAGGTCTCAAGACCCATCCATTGTGTCTAAAATTTTATAATAGTACCCATATCTAACTCAGAGGTCAAAGATTCCATCTAGAGGGTATGTGTGGTGGTTCAAGGTGTCAATAATGGATTATGAGTCCTCAAAGAGTAATCTATATCCTAAAGCCCTTGTTTTCCTTCATTGACCATGGTCAAGGCCTCAAGACCCATGCTTGATCCACAAAATCTCTTATTGTTTCCCATATAACACTAAGTGACTAATGTTCTATGTTTGTGTGGTGGTTTGAAGCCCAGTTTGGGGATAGGGCCATAGAAAATGCATCTTGTGCCAAAGGCCTAAAAGCCACCTCTTGTGTACAAAACCTCCTAATGGTACCCATATCCCACTTAAGGACAAAGGTACTTTCTAGAGGGTTTTGTGGTGGTTTGAACAATATTTTATGCCCCATAACTTCTATAAGATTCATTTAGGGATTAATGAACTTATTTCCCTCCCTCCATTATGGTCAAGTCCTTGAGACCCATCCTACTGTACAAAAACTCCTAATGGAACCCATTTCCCACTCATGCAAAAGATTCCTTTAAGAGGTCCCACGTTGCAGTTCAAGGCCTTAGTCATTAGCCATTATCCCAAGAATCTTCGTTTAAGGTTTAATTCCTAGGATTGCTTCCCTAACTATGGCTAAGGCCTTGAGACCCATCCCCGATGCACAAAATTTCATAATGGTACCCACATCTCACTTGAAGGACAATGATCCCCTATAAAGGAGACGTTATGTGAATTTTGGTGTTTTGTATGTCCCTTTAACCATAAAGTCTTCATCTAGGGCCAAAGGACCTTAGTTTCCTCCCTAAATAATTCATCTAGACCTAAAGGGCCTTAAGACCCATCCCTAGCATGAAAACCTCATAATGGTACCCATATTCCACTTGGAGGTCAAAGATTACCTCTAAAGGGATTGTGTTGTGGTTTGAGGTCATGTTCATGGCCAATGAGCCTTAGAGATCCATTTATCGTGTAAGGCCCTTATTTTCCTCCCTTGACACTACTGCACAAAAAATCCTTACTGCATCCATATCCCACTTGTATGCCAAATGTCTACTTTAATTGGTATATCTTGTCATTCAAGACCTTAATAATGGCCCATTATCTCAAGAAACATAATTTACGTTCTAATTCCATCAATTTCTCCCCTAACCATGGTTTGAGACCCATCCCTAGTGCACAAAACCTCATATACAAGAACAATGATCTCATATACAAGACATGTTTTGTGGTTTGTGGTCTTATCAATGCCCTTAGTCCCTAGAAGCTTCATTTAGGGCCCAATGGCCTTATTTTCCTCTCACGCCCATGAGAAATTCCTTGGTACATGTCCTTATTATCCAAGGATTTATAGAAGCAACCATATTTCACTTGGAGGTAGAGTGTCTCATTTAGAGGGCCCATGTGGTGGTTTTAAGCCTTGTTCATGGCCCATGAGCCCTAGAAGATTCATTTATGGCCTCATTCCCATGTTTTCCTCCCATTAAATGGTTAAACCCCAAATACCCATCCCTCAAATGAAAAACTTAGAGCACCCATATTACCATTGGTGACCAACTATCCCCGTTAAAATCACTATGTGGTGGTTTGATGTATCGATCATGACCCAAACATTCATTTTATATTCTTTTGAAAATAAACAATTATATATGTAGAAACATAAAAATATCATAACATGAAAATCTCTTCAATACCTTTCCAACAAGCTATGGAACTCCAAAATGGATGTCAGGATAGACAATTATGGCAAAATTACTAAAAATAATTTTATTATGTTAAAAATAACATGTGCACTTTATTAGCACATGCACATTCTATAACATGTGCATGTTATTGGGAATTCAAATTGTTTAATTGGTGGGAGAGTTTCTACTCACCCAGGTGTTTGTTGGTTTGGTAGCTTCTGATTTAGGTTTGGTATGACAATCCAAGTGGTTCGGATTGAGAAAACAACAAAACCTCCATTTTACCAAATGCCTTTTGATATCTCTAATTTTCACATTATTTTTAAATACGCTATACAAATCCATCATCTATGAAACTACACTCACATATAGATATAACTATGCAGATTCTAAATATATTATTTTTTTAAACAAATAATATTATTTACTATTTTTAATTTATTGTTGTCTTGACATATATCATAATCTTAAAATACAAACATATTTTGTTCCTGCTATAACTTTTATAGCATAATCATTTAAAAAAAATTATACACTCACTAGTATAGACTAAGATCTACAATAATAATAATGATGATAATAATAATAAAAATAATATTTTATTATGTTAAGACCCTGAAACCCTGCACGAATGTATGAGATCATAATTTTAGGGTTATAGTGACTTCCATAATAATATATATAATTAACATTAAAAAAAATTAAAAATATATCCTTGCACAATAACAATGCATTCTCTACAATTGTACAATTTTTTTAAAGAAATTTCATTATTTAGCTACTTGACACCTGCACTAACAGGAACATATGCATTATATTTTGCATGAAAAAAACATACCACTATTATAAAAACTTGAATTTCACATTGCCATACAAAAATTTCATAAAAACAACTATATATTTTGAAAGTTAATTCGATTTCTTACATTTCATATTTTAACACCATATTCAAATTCATTGTGAAAGTACCTTGAATGATCTCTCAAAATCAAAAATTTGTCGTTTGTCCATGTTTGCATTTCCACCAACATGTCTTGAGAGAGACCGTTGTTAGCATGGACTCACTCACCTAAAATTTTCAATGATGATACATAATGAAATATAAAAGGTGAAGGACTTGAAACAAGAGTGAGTACATAGACTACTAATCCAAATATATTTCATGTGATGTGGTGTCTCCTCCTCCTTATAGTTTTTGAGAATCTATGAAGGGCCCATTTATCACTAAATCATAAATTTGGGAACCTTGTATGCAATGTTATAATGCTATCTACTTACTATCACTACTTATGTATGCCCACCCTTTGTGCTACTCTTTCAACCATTCCCTCATGGTTATGTAAAAAAACTCATTATGGTCAATTGTAACATGGCCAAATTTTAAAATCTCCCCTTCAATAGTAACTTGTATGCCATCATAATTGAATGGATTTTCTCTATATCTTGCAAATGAAGCATCTATTCATCTATGCTCATCCTTTTTCTACACTCTGTGCTCAAACATTAATATGCAGATCAATGAATGAATAAGTTCCATGAAAAATGTAGTATATTGGTGATCCAGGAATTTCTGTGAGATCTTTCTCTACAAAAATCCTACAATGAGGACCTTTTATTGACGCTTAATTGCACGTGAACATGAGCAAATAATCATTAAGCATTGCATATTAACGTGAGAAAATTGTTATAATTATGTGCATGTGTGTAATCAAATCTTTACTTAATCAAGCGAGAATGAAAATAAAACTCCCACATATAATTTGACACGCATGTGTTAACGGAGTTCACCAAACTTCTCTAGCTACATCTCTAGATCCGCTTGGAATACGAATCGCTTTATTGTCCTTCCTTTAAGAGTTGAAACCTTCTCACAACATGTGGCACATGCTCCATACAAGGCGGAAATCCAAGAGCAACCTTCTCTTGTACAAAGAGAACTTAAGTCTCTCACATAAGTGACATTTCTTCAGACACCAAAATGACTACATTCCTCTCAATGCAAATCTCACTCTCTCCAAGGGGCCTCAAGGGGGCCTCCCTTAACAAAGCTTACATAAGGAATTTATATAGTTTCTCTATCTCCATAATTCAAGGAGACACGATCCACAAATTTATGATCTAAATAACAACTCAAGGACAAAAATGAGAAAGCATCTCAACCAATCTTAACTTCCCCTTGAGACTAGAAAACCATTTGTGATAAAATGAGGAAGAATCCCAAACCAACGCATGAGACTCCCAACTTCCTATTAAAATTAGGAAACTAATTTGTGAGATGGAATCTCACACAAAACTAATTTCTCCTTAAAACTAGGAAACTAATTTGTGAGGTGGATTCTCACACTTAATTTTAATTTCCTTTTTACAAATTAAATGAAAAATACACGAGCACATTATGCTAAAAAATATTAATCATATTTACAATATGAAGCATTAAACATTCCTTTAAACTTTGTCATTTATCATTAATCAACAATTTAATGATCTTTTCCATGGTGTGCAAAGTATTGAATCCTTATGTGGAGATCATCCTAGATCACTTGGTCCTAAAGTGGGTTTCCAAAAAAGAAGCAAAAGGGAAACATGGAAAGTTTGAAAACCTGTGGCTTGGACCCTTCCAAGTTGTAGCAGTTGAAAAAAAAAATACATATGAATTGGCTCAACTAGATGGCGAGTTGTTTGGGGCTCCTATAAATGGGAAGTCCCTCCAAAAATTCTTGCAGTATTGAATGTTGCAAAGCTTCTTACCTTGTACATAGATAAACCTTTTTTGTTTCCTTCCATGTATTTTTTAATTTGACTTCTTTCACCATTTATCAGACAAGAAAATAGTTAGATTTCTAACACTGTAAGTTGTTGAGCAATTTTGTTTCACCTATTAGATAAATTTTCAGGAGCGTGGGGGATCTATTGTTTCAAGCAAACTCCATAAGCCCAATAGAAGAAGGCACTTGGTCTACAATTGTCAACAGACCATAGGGGTACGTTGTCCCCACTAGAGCCTATGTTAGTACCATATTTAACCCTAGCTGCAATATGCATGTTGGTCGAGGTTGTAAGGTCGCGATTAGGTGAAATAGAGGCTAAAGGAAAGCTTACAAAGCTCCTGGAGTGAAAGAGCTAGTAGAATTTCAAACACCCTCGAGAAATCAATACGAAAATTATGCCCTAAGGGCCCAAGGCTAAGTTTCAAGTGTTTGGGTGTTTATTGAGAGATTTAAAAGGGGCTAATCACGCTTCAAATGGGCTTAAGCCCTTTTTCAAACAAGGGTTATATCATGAGACCACATCCTAAGAACCGAGCGCTAGTGAAGATGTGGGCCCAATCATCCGATGGTTACAAGTGAGCCTGATCTACGATGGACTACCAATGTGGCATCATGAAAGTGCACGGGAGATAAGACACATATGGGGTGCGACGACGGTTTTAGGAGACATGTGTTGAAGAGTGAATAGTGTCACTTTATGTTAAGCCCTAATATTGGCTCATTACCCCTTAATTAGGGCATATTGAACAATAGTTCTCCCTTGCACCACCCTACCACCCTAGTTTTTCTGGTTGAAACTAGATGGAAGCTACAACTCCCTGTGTTCAAGTACCCACTTGAAACTCTGAGGATAACAGTCCTCCCTAGCACTACCCTACCACCCTGAAATATAAATCTTTGCTTGCTGAAATTTATTACAATGATATAGTATTTATCAATGGCTTACTAGTCTCATCATTGTTCTGCTACACCGCTCTGCTCTGCCTGCATCGGTGTCTTCCTGCTCGCATTTTCTTGCACTTAAGTTCTCATACAGTCTGTTGTTTTCACCATTTCTACTCTGTACAGCTTATGTTCTTCATCTTTGTATTTTCTCCCTCGGTTCATTGCTTACATTTCGACTACTTTTTACAGAGAAATAACAACCTTCCTCTGTCATGACATATTTCTTTTATTCATGCCCTCATCATATGTTACTCTCTGAATCTCCAATGCTCATGTCGAGAATCTCAAAATGCTCAAGAGCCATGATTCCAACACCCCAAAACAATGATTCAATTAGTGTAACTAAATTGTAACTAATCAAGAAACCACAAACTGAAACAGCGACCCTTCGATCAAATTCGATTTGATAAGCATTGTTGGATTATACATGCAGAGGCTTTTTTTTTTTACTTTTCAATGTGTAACCTCTAATGGGGAGCCTAGTAGCGCTAGCTCCTTCCCCTATCTTCCATTGATGTGACCTTGGGGGATGCTCTCATGTGACCTTGTGATTGTGGGCAAGGCCAAAGGTGGTTTGGGGGAAATCCGCTTTTCGCCCTACAATTCACTACAAAGCTCCATGTATGCCTTTGGTGATACCGTGGTTTTGATTACTGCCCACTCAAGAAAAATTTAGAATGGAGCATGTTCTGGCCTAGCAATTGAACATGACCATTGATCTCCAATCCCTTGGCGATGCCACTCGATCAATGACTACTATCTACTTTCTTTTCCTCCTTCCATGCACAATCTTAGATCCACGATCTATCGACACGTAGCTTCCTTCCAAATCAACAACTACATTTGATTTTGGCATTCTGGTCTTCGGGAGTTTCAACTCTCAAAGTTTTATTTTCCCATATGATAATCTTCCGAAGTGGAATATCTCTTGACACCTGTCTCCCTGAATATACAATTAGGATCTCCTCCACAATTCCGCCCTTCGATACTTTCAATTCTCAAACTCTCATTTCTTTCATACGTCAATATTCCAGAGTCAATGATTTGTAGACACTTGTACGAATAGATCGGATGGTTTACACCTATCCTTTCACTACTTAATCTATCGGCTAGGAATTAATCAATCACTATGATAGATGGCCACCGTTTACATCAACACTTTGGCTATTTCAAACCTTTCTCCTTCGCATTTTCCCAGAGTTCATGATTGGTTGATACGTACCCTCCCGCATGATCAACGATCATAAGTGACTTCGACACTTCAGTACTTTAGGATGATCGCTTCTTCATTCTCCTCTAGAATAGTCACCTATTGAATAAGTCATAAGTGGTGGAGATTGCTTGTTGTCGGTTAACACTTCCATTTACATTGTTCTTACACTATACTAGATAAATGGTTGAGAATTCACCCAAAGTGATATTCATATCAGACGACTCATGTCCATTTTGGGACTTTGGGACTTTAGGCATCTGCTGGTGGAGAAACTTCTGAAGTAAAACTGTTGGAGTGACGTAACTTTCTTATGTCACTTGATGACGTGGCACGAGCCGAGTGTCTGCCACGTGTCACTCAGATTCATGATTTTCACCTACCTAAAATGTTGATTTCAACTTGACACTTGTCATTATCTAACTTTTCCACATGTCTTTTCTGATGTGGGTGAGACCTGTAGGAAGTGTAGTGGAGTGTGACATGTAGCGGGTACTAGAGTGTGACATCGAAGCATGGAGGTGGTATGTATGAGTTGTTTGGTGGTTTACTCAGAGGGGGGGTTAGGCGGTAAGTGGTAATGAGCGAGGGGGTTCAATATTCCCTGTTGACCATAGATCTGAGTGCCCTATTATTGGTCATTGAGATTAGCACACCCTTCTTCTAACTTATCATGTCCTTCCAATTTATAATGATCTGACAGAAAATTTAATCAATCTCTCCGACTCTCCATATTTCGGGCATTTCAAATCTCAAACTTTGCTACTCGTTTATCCTATCCATCACTTAATTTGATCCGATGATCATGAAGACTCTCGAAGAAGATTCATGATCAAGGATTTTGATCTGGATCATGTTTATGTGTCGTTCTTTCCCTTCTAAGCTTTGCTCTCTGCATATTGTTCACTTTTCCTCCCGAGCTTATGCTTTTCCTATTTTTCCATCATCATTGTTGTTCTTTCCATCAATTACAAGCACACGCTTCCTGTAAAACATGCCAACACATAGGATCTTATATGAGCTTCTTTCCTGGTGTGCGATGAAGCTTGGGGTCAAGCTTCCAACATTTCCCTATCCAATGACCACTCATTTTGCAATGAGTGAAATATTTACATGACTTCATTTCTATCTCACCTTCATTGTAAGGAGATTTTATATCCCATCATTTTGCATCCCTCATGCTGTAATAAGATTTTCGAGGAGACTTTGATTTCCTGTAGAATATCTTGTATATCTATCAATTTCAGAAAGTGATGTGCCATAATTTTTCTTAGATGGTGTTGATGATGATTTCAACTCTTTGCTTGAAGAATCCTCTACTTCTACTATTTTTAGCATTCTCCTTCAACATACCGAGGCCTTCCCATAACCTCCAGTGGTTGAATGATGCCTTGGCCATTTATACTAAGTCCTCCTCCTTTATACCCCATCTTCCTCAGCAACTTCAAGCCAATTCCCTTGGTGTGCCTTTCAAAAACTCCAAAATAGGCATCAACATTAATAAGGGAAGGAATTGAACATGGAGAATTATTTACTTCCATTCATGTTTATAATTCTCGGTCATCTTTCTGAAGTTTGGTCAACTGCTCCTCCTGGTTGGATGAAGTTTTAGATGAGGATTCTAGGAAACCACCTTGGTTCCCTGGTGTCTTGAGAGAATCCTATATCATCTGACAATATGTGCATCTATCAACATTTTCATGACAAGAACCATAATTTGTATACCTGCCATGGCCACAAGTTGGTATGATCTTGGAGGGACTTTCTACTTCTCTTGTAGCGAAGCATTCCCCAACTTGCTCCTCCATGGCTTGTAGTTGTAGTCATAGTTTACTCTTTTCTTCTTTAGACTCCTGAAGCAACCTCCTCAATTCAATGTTCTTTGCTTGAATGGTCTGGTTGATTTCTTCAATCTTGTGAAGCCATGCTTTCTTCTTTGCCTTGCCCATGATTATATTCACAATCTGCAAAAATGGTCAAACTTGCTCTGATACCACTTGATCTGGTCATTTATGTGAGGTATTTCTCTACAAAAATGCTACAATGAGGACCTTTTATTGACGCTTAATTGCATGTGAACATGAGAAAATAATCATTAAGCATTGCATATTATTGTGAGCAAATTGTTATAATTATGTGCATATGTGTAATCAAATCTCTACTTAATCAAGTGAGAATGCAAACAAAACTCACACATATAATTTGACACTCCATGTGTTAATGGAGTTCACCAAACTTTTATGGCTATGGTTCTAGATCCTCTTAGAATATGAATCACTTTATTATCCTTATTTTAAGGGCTGAAACCTTCTCACAACATGTGGCACATGCTTTATACAAGGCGGAAATCCCAGAGCAAACTTCTCTTGTAAAAAGAGAACTTAAGACTCTCACATAAGTGACATTTCTTCAAACACCAGAAGGACTACACTCCTCTCAATTCAAAGCTCACACTCTCCAAGGGGCCTCAAGGGGGGCTCCCTTAACAAAGCTTACATAAGGAATTTATATAGTTTCCCTCTCTCCATAATTCAAGGAGACAAGATCCACAAATTTAGGATCTAAATAACAACCCAAAGACAAAAATGAGAAAGCATCTCAACCAACCCATGAGACCCTTAACTTCTCCTTGAGACTAGGAAACCACTTGTGATAAAATGAGGAAGAAATCCAAACCAACTCATGAGACTCTCATCCTCTTCTTGAGAATGGAAAAACTAGTTGTGAGGTAAGCATCTCAACCAACCTTAACTTCCCCTTGAGACTAGGAAACCACTTGTAATAAAATGAGGAAGAATCTCAAACCAACTCATGAGACTCTCAACTTCCTCTTAAAATTAGGAAACTAATTTGTGAGGTGGATTCTCACACAAAACTAATTTCCCCTTAAACTAGGAAACAAATTTGTGAGGTGGATTCTCACACTTAATTTTAATTTATTTTTCACAAATTAAATGAAAAATACATGAGGACATTATGCTAAAAAATATTAATCATTTTTATAATATGAAGCATTAAACATTCTTTTTAAACTTTGTCACCTATCATCAATCATCATTTTAATGATCTTCTCCATCATCAATCATCATTTTAATGATCTTCTCCATGGTGTGCAAAGTAATGAATCCTTGTGTGGAGATCCTCCTGGATCAATTGGATTCAATTGTACATTTTAAATTTATCTAAAAAATGTAAGATAAATCATGCCATGGCTAACATGTGTTGTGGATAAATCCCCCCTGCATACAGGTGAGCACTCCCTCATATATGCCCATGATCTGAGACAGACAATAAGACAGACAACAACAAAGTTTTCCCTAGATCTATTAAATTTGTTCATATTTATGCTAGGAGATAGAATGGCATACATGATTACTCAATGATTGTCCTTATGTGTTTTCTGCTCATGCATCTCCAAAGATCTATCTCTATCTCCTACAACCTACTTCCTGCATACAAGGAGAAAACAAATACCAATCCTAAAACCTCTTCAAGCATTAGGAAACTGCAAATCCAAACTAGATCTAATATGATATACTCAAGGAAAGAATAGATTTATCATCTACAATTGAATACACCAACATTGGAAGGGGAAACCATGTAGATCTATATTAAAGATGGAGAAAATGTACATCACTCGACGAGTTACCTTGAGTCTTGACTTAGATTCTCCTTGTCCCTTGCTTGAGCTCCTCCTTAGCCCTCACACAAACAAGGCTAACTTGATATGAAGACCAAATGTGTATAAGAGCTCCTTTGAAATCTTGGAGCATAAGTCTATAATGGATTCTTCCTCCTCTTACCATTGGAATGCCTTTTTTATATCAATTGATGGAGGAGTCTAGAGGATGCTTTCATATCTCTAGAAATATGTGAACTCTAAGTGTATTATGAGTTCCCAAGCACATATCATGAGAGAAACAACTCATCCAGTGTTAATCTCCTTGTAACTCATCAATTATAGAAGGTGACAGGGGCAGTCGCGGGTTGTAGTAATACAACTCACAACCAATCACATGTTGTCAATGATGTATCCTGTGACTGGTCGCATTCTACTAGGAAAAAATAACATGACCTTCCTCAAACTCTATGAAATCCAAGGCAGAATAGTGTGTCTCAGCATGATAGTGTTAGTATGTCCTCCACATGTTCCTAGAGTGGAAAATAGAACTATAATACATTTTCCCTGATGTGAGAGGTTAGAAGAGGAACTGATGGCTAAAACACATTACAATAATCATGAACGTCATGTGGTGTAAGGAAGGATATGAATATAAAGGAACCAATGAGTACCTTTAATTAGACATTAACCAAACATATATAGATCACCCCTAAGGTATAGGCATACCCATGCTCAGAAGAGAGACAAAGCATGGTCACCAACACAATACACTATGGATCCATGAAGTGAAATGCAAGATCATGGTCACAAAAAACTACACAGTGGATCGATGTCATGAAAGATATCATAGTCATGAGCAAATATAATATGGATCTATATCATAATATACATCAAGAAGATGTTGAGCACCAATGAGACTACACCCATAGAATTTAAAGTACTCATACAATATTGATATACTCCATCACAACTTGGGAGGGGTAGCATAAATCAGTGATGTACCCATGGGCCCAAGTTCTTGATCCCAAACCTCGACGATATGATTGTACAACATGTGAATAGATGAGTTGATGTTGAGCATGGTAGAAACCATATGATTATTGGTCATTGATGAATACCATTAATAGATGCAAGGGGACCCACCAATGATGAAAATGGAGACCAAGGTACCTATTAAAATCTAGCGAGTGTGAATAGTGTTAATATTATGGTAGTTGTGGGAGGTATTTACCTCCACGTGTGAACCTGACGAGAATAAAAGACTCCGGGAAGAAAGAGAAACCCTAATGAGTTGGATAATAACCCTAGCCATCTTCCTCAGCAACTTCAAGCCAATTCCCTTGGTGTGCCTTTCAAAATCTCCAAAAGAATCATCATCATTAAAAATGGATGGAATTGAACATGGATAATTCTTTACCTCCATTCCTATTAGTGACACTTGGTCATCTTCCTAAAGTTTCGCCAACTTGTACTCTTGGTTGGATGAAGGTGTAGATGAGGATTATAGGAAAACACATTGGTTATGTGGTGTCTAAACACCATCCTCTATTATCTGACAATATGTGAAATCATCAACACTCTGATGGAAAGAAGAATAACTAGTATACTAGTCATGGCCACAAGTTGTCCTCATCTTTGATGGACTCTTTTCCTCCTTTGTAGTGAAACATTCTCCAACTTGTTCCTCCACAATATTCTCTAAGATGAGTATCAATTTTTTCTTCTCATCCTCTGCAACTTGTAGAAGCCTTTTGAGCTATGAATTATTTGCTTGAATGCATTTTTTTATTTCTTCCAACTCTTGAAGTATCGATCACTTCAATCCTTTTCCCATGGAGATATTCACAATCTACAAAATTGGTCAACCTTGCTCTGATACCACTTGATCCGATAATTTTTCTAATATCTTTCTCTACAAAAATTCTACGATGAGGATATTTTACTAACGCCTAATCACATGTGAAAATGATAAAATAATCATTAAGCATTGTATATGAATGTGGGAAAAAATTGTCATATTTATGTGCATATGTGAAATTAAATCTCTATTTAATTAAGAGAGAATGCAATAAAAATTCACATATATAATTTGAAAATCATGTGTTAATGAAGCTCACTGGACTCTGGATACAACTATGAAACCACTTGGAAAATCAATCTCTTTATTGTCCTTCCTATAGAAAGGGATGAAACCTTCTC
>CBVK0102204616.1:0-10497 GCA_900067695.1 Picea abies
GATATTGTTCTTATGATGCTCTTATCTATTGAAATGAAAAGAACTATAATAATGGAATAAACATTAACATCCTATGACAACCTTTGTGCTTCACGCAGCTATATGATTGTATCATGTGCCTCTCTAAGTTATCTTTTGAGCCATGTAATGTTCTCTTCATGACCTTGCGCTGCTGACACTTCAATGGTCTTTGTCGTTGGCTCTTGTCTCAGCTCCCTGTTTTCCTGATACAATTCGGCAATAGCTAGTTTCACCTTCTTGAGCCGCTGAGATGGATCTTGATCACTTGTACCCATGACATCCATACTCCTCATTATTCTCCTACTTTCTCGGCTTGTACCTTCCACAAGCTCTAATTGAACAATGCGCATAAGTAATTTTTTAGCAAACAATCTTGTGCATGGCTTGTCTCAGATTCGGGTTTCCCCATCTTCCTTAATATTCTTTGGCCTACCCCTTCTCCGAGGTATCTATTTTTGGGGAGGCCGAGCTTCTACTATATTTCCTTCCTGTGCAGGTCCTTCATCTCCAGGTTCCACGTGGTGTGATGTCATCATTCCCGTGGGTAAAGGGAAAAATCCATTTGTATCCTTGGGGATGCCCTTTGTGAGTGAGAATGAATCCCAGTCGCTTTGGGGCTCAGACCTAGCAATTATGCCACTTTGTGTGCCCTTCCTTATGTTTTTGGAGGTCACCATGGCACGACCAGTATTTATCTTATGTGCAGTGGATCCGACGAATGCCCAAGATGGAGAATTCGATTGACCTAGGCCTGCAAGAAAACTTATAGACATAGCATGAATCTGATTTCATGAATAAAATGGGTGCAAAACCTATGGGATTTATAACATATTGAGCAGAAGGAGGAAATTTCCCAAGGAACACTGAATTCATGGAGACTAGATGTTTCGAATCGAATTGCATATTTTCCATAACACATCCCCGCGTGTAAGGTACTTGCAATAAGGGTTGCAAGGAATACATGATACAAAAGCCCTGATTTGTCATTTCTTTGGTCTTCATAATGAACTGATAATAGTTACAACACTTGCCGACGTGACTTCCATTAACTACTTGACTTGACCTGGGGCACGTAGAGACTAACTTTTAACAGGACTCAAATCTCTGGGAACAACATACCTGTACCATTTACACATGTTTCAACTTTGACATCCCTTCCTCTTTCCAAGGGACAATTGACCACTTGTTGACTTTGATCCCTTCATTATTATGTACCTGACTTGACATGTTTTGACACATGGGCCCTAACTCGACTAAAAACTGACTCTAATTGAATGAAAAATGGCGACGTTAATAGATGGCTCCAACATGGATGCTATCATCCCCATGAGGTATCAAAGAACAGTAGACTAGGTGCCTGACCATTGGGCCTTATTTTGACTCTTCGGCACTGCAATATAAAAAAAAGAAAAAAAAACGCAACTAAACCTATAGACACAACTTCCAAAATACTTATCATAAACTCAGGGCCTTCACTTCAAGCTTCAATTCTTTGTTGACCTACTGACGACACACAAAAATAAAATGACTATCTACAATGGAATATGACTTAAACGAATTTTATTTCATCATATAATGTTTGAGGAACCTGTCATTTATAGGCCCCCAACCAATGCACTCCCCATTTAGTTCTTCCATAAAATAAGAATTATTTCCACGATGCGCACTGATTTTGAATGGATCCATCCATAGATTTTCGAATTTTCCATGCTTTCCTTTGTCCTCATTTCTCGTGTCCCATATCAACATCATATCACCCAACTAAAAATCTTGTGGCTTAGAACGCTTGTCAATGGCTTTATTCATCCTTTCCTAGTGGAGATGTGATCTATTGTACACTTGTTCCCTCATCTGTTGTGTCTGAACCAACTCATTTATTCTTCTCTACGTGCCATTTGGCTCGGCCTCCTGCTCTTGCAACAAATTTCTAATGGGAAACCCCAGTGTGGTAGGGAAAATTGCATTTGCATCATATACGATCTGAAAAGGCGATGTTGAGATGGAATTATTAGTGGTAACCTGATCTATCCACAACACATAGATAATCTTTTTATTCCAATCTTTCTTGTTGTCTTGTAGGAGTATTTTGATGATCCTGGTCAGGATCTTATTTGATGATTCTGCTAACTTGTTTCATTGTGGGTAGTACATTGTATAATGCCCCGGGGTTATGTTTTAATACTGACAAAACTTCTCCATATTCTTGGACTTGAATGTGTCTGCGTTGTCTGTTATGATCTTCATGTGGCATCTGAATCTTGACAATACATTTGTCTCCAGAAATTGGATGATGACTGCGTCGATAGCTTGCTTCATGGGGATCACTTCTATCCATTTTGTGAAGTAGTATGTGGCCATGAGTATCCATTTGTGCTACGCTGAGGATGGCCGATTTATTTCCCCTATGAAATCCAAACCCCACTGCATGAAAGGTGCTTCAACTGAGATTGGTTTTAGTGGTAGGGGCTGCAACTTTCTTCTTTCATCGAAAATCTGACACTCGTGGCAATTGAAAACTTGTTTGTATACGTCTACGAAAATTGTAGGCGAGTAGTAACCTACTCTTAGTATTTTGGTGCGATGGTTTTCTAGTAGTGGTGTCCTCCACAGTCATCTTTGTGGAATTCCTCAATAGCTCATTTCACGTCGTTTTCCAACAAACAACTCAACAATATCCCTCCAGGATATTTCCAATACAACGAGCTATCCAAGATGAAGAACCTGATGGCTTTGAGCTTTAAATATATGGTCTTGGTCTTACTTAGACCTAGAGGGGCTTGCAGATTCCTTAGCACGTAGATGATGTCTGTATACCACGACGAATAAATAAACTTCTGAGACACCTATGCAGTCATTTATTCCTAAGGATTCTCTAACATATCAACAATGAAGTTGATTCCCACAACGTCGCATTCCAACTACACCATCAGCTTCACAAGGCCCCGACCCTTAATTAGTTTCGTAGGCTTAATCTCGATATCGCATTCCAACATGGCCACTATCCACTTATCCCTTCTCCCCTCATGGTCAGGTTGAGAAAGGATATCCTTGACTGAGCTACTGGGAACATAAGCAATAACATGGGAGTGCAATATGTACATCCTGAACTCCCTTAGAGATTTCACTAAGGTGTATGCTTGTTTCTCCATAATGTCGTACCTTAGTGGATAATCCCTCGGCGTCTTGCTGAAATAGGGTATAGGTTTCTCAAAATTTTGCTCGTCTTTCTGCAACAACACGCCGACAATCATATGCTTCGAGGCGAATGAAAACATGATGAAATATTTCATGAAGTATGGGCTGGCCAACACGGGAGCTTTAGTCAGCACCACCTTGATATCTTCAAATGATTTTCTGGCTTCTGGGTTGCACTTGATCGCATTCCCCTTTCTGAGCATGTAGGTGATATGTTTTATGATCTCTGCTAGGTTCAGTATGAATCTTCTTGAGAAGTTTAATATTCCCAGGAAGGATTGCACTTCCTTCTTATTGCGTGGAGTGTCGATTTTTAGGATTCCTTCAACCCTGCTGGGGTCTATCTTAATGCCCTCTTTCGATATAATGTTCCCCAACAAATTTCCTTCTTCCATCCCGAAATGTGATTTCTTCAGATTTAGTGATATGCTGAATTTCCTGCACTTTTGGAAAACCTTTTTCAGGTGCTCAAGGTGTTGTTCGTCGGAGTCAGAGTATACTGTGATGTCATCCAGATAGATCACAATAAACTTGTCCTTTTCATCAACAAATTCTATGTCCATTGCCCTCTGGAAGGTATCTCAAGTGTTCATCAGGCTGAAAGGCATCTTGGCATACATGAATGTTCTCCATGGTGTCATAAAAGTCATATTTTCCCTATCATTCAGGTGGACCATGATCTGATTATAATCCAAAAAACCATCCAGCATGGATATCTTTTGGGACCCCACCACGTTTTGTAGAATATACTCCATTTTAGGGAGCGGGTAAATGTTCTTAAGGGACACTTTATTTAGGCTTCAAAAATCCACACACAATCTTATTTCACCGCTCTTTTTTCTGATAGGTACCAAGTTGGCCACCCACTTAGAAAACCTTAAAGAAACGATAATCCACAAAAAAGTCCATCTCATGTACTGGTCCTCATAGTTTCCAACAGGGTAGTACTGTTCCTTTACTGCATCCACAAAAAAGTCCCAAGTGGGCTCAATTGGATGATGACTGCGTCGATAGCTTGCTTCATGGGGATCGCTTCTATACATTTTTTGAAGTAGTTAGTGGCCATGAGTATCCATTTATATTGTGCCGAATATGGTGGATTTATTTCCCCTAAGAAATCCAAACCCCACTGCATTAACGATGCTTCTACTGAGATTGAATTTAGTGGCAAGGTCTTCAACTTTCTTCTCCCATCGAAAATTTGACACTCGTGGCAACTGGATACTTCTTTGTGGACGTCTGTGAAGATGGTAGGCCAATAGTAACCCTCTCTTAGGATTTTGTGCATGGTGGTTTTCGAGTAATGGTGTCCCCCGCAGTTACCCTTTTGAAATTCTTTTGTGGCTCGCTTTGCATTATTCTCCAGCAATAGTAACCCTCTCTTAGGATTTTGTGCATGGTGGTTTTCGAGTAATGGTGTCCCCCGCAGTTACCCTTTTGAAATTCTTTTGTGGCTCGCTTTGCATTATTCTCCAGCAAATAGCTTAGCAACATTCCCCTAGGATATTTCTAGTAGAGTGAGTTATCTAGGATGCAGAACTTAACCTCTTTAAGATTTAGAAACTGAGCCTTGGTCTTACTTATGCCTAAAGGGGTCCGAAGATTCTTCAATAGATATATGATGTTTGCATACCATGACGAATCGATGAACTCCTCAGACGCCTACACAGTCGTTTCTTCCTAAGGATTCTCTAACAAATCAACAATGAAATTGATTCCCACAACATTGCAGTCTGACTGTGCCATTATCTTAAATCCCCTGACTCTTAATTAGTTTTGTAGGCTTAATATCTATGTCATATTCTACCATGGTCTCTATCCACTTACCTCTCCTCCCTTCGGGGTCTGGCTGAGTGAGTTAGTGGAGCATTCCACAACATCGCAGTCTAACTGTGTCATTATCTTCGCAAGCCCCTGACCCTTAATTAGTTTTGTAGGCTTAATATCTATGTCATATTCTAGCATGGTCTCTATCCACTTACCTCTCCTCCCTTCGGGGTCTGGCTGAGTGAGGATATCCTTTACTGAGTTGTTTTGCACATAAGAAACGACGTGGGAGTTCAATATGTACATCCTAAAATCATTCAGGGCTTTCACTAATGCGTATTCTTGTTTATCCATAATGTCGTACCTTAGTGGAGCATTCCACAACATCGCAGTCTAACTGTGTCATTATCTTCGCAAGCCCCTGACCCTTAATTAGTTTTGTAGGCTTAATATCTATGTCATATTCTAGCATGGTCTCTATCCACTTACCTCTCCTCCCTTCGGGGTCTGGCTGAGTGAGGATATCCTTTACTGAGTTGTTGGGCACATAAGAAATTATGTGGGAGTTCAATATGTACATCCTAAAATCCTTCAGGGCTTTCACTAATGCATATGCTTGTTTCTCCATAATGTCGTACCTTAGTGCAGCATCCCACAACATCATGCTGAAATAGGATATAGGCTTCTCGAAATTATGCTTTTCTTTCTGCAACAGCATGCCAACAATCGTATGCTCTAAAAAGAATGAAAACATGCTGAAATATTTTGTGAAGTATGGACTAGCTAACACATGAGCTCTAGTCAGTGCCACCTTGATATCTTCAAAATATTTCCTAGCTTCCATATTCCACTTGATCTCATTTCCCTTCCTGAGCATGCAGGTTATGTGCTTTATAAATTCTTCCAGGTTTGGGATGAATCTTCTTAAGAAGTTTACTTTTCCCAGGAAGGATTGCACTTCCTTCTTACTGCGCGGAGTGTCGATTTTAGGATTCCGTTAACCCTGTTGGGGTCTATATTGATTCCTTCTTTCGAGATAATGTGCCCCAACATCTTCCCTTGTTCCATCCTGAAATGTGATTTCTTTGGATTTAGCGATATGCCGAACTTCCTGCACTTCTGGAAAAATTTCTTCAAATACTCGAGGTGTTGTTCATAGAAGGAAAAGTATATCATGATGTCATCTAGATATATCAAAATGACACTTGTAGGAGATATCATTTTTTTCAGTTGTTGTAATTTGAATGTATTTTGTAGCCATTTTGGCACTTGTGAATAGAAAAAAAGGAAAATTGATCCAATACATGGTGTGTGAACAATGTTTTGCAATTTCTTGTCATTTCTATTTTTATGAGCAAGTGGATGAATCCCCATAGGAGAGAATGGAACTGTGAATGTTAGTTTTTTAGTTTCGATTGTTTCTCTTTGTTGGAATCTTTGTAAGGTGTGCATAAAGCTAGAGAGAGGAATGCCAAGAGATCGGGAGAGGAATTTCTCTGTGAGAAATCCCTTGGATTTGAGTTATTGAGATCCCTTAGGTGCAAGGAGTGCATGGGAAATCAAAGTTTGCATCAGACAAATCTCAGGAGGAATAACACTCTAGAAAGTGTTATCAAGATCCAAGAACCCATTTCCCAGGAGAATCGAAGGTCGAAACCTTCGGGGACTTAGAAAATCTTCTAACTCTGAGAGACTAAGAGCTCAGGAGGAGGATCCTTATCGATCGTTGGGTTACAATGGAGAATCAATGACCGTCTGATTCAGGACAAGCGCACAAAATTTAACATTACATATATTCAGAAGAGGAACGAGAGTCATTGATTGGTGGTGAGGAGCCTTTTGTCATTCAACAATTGGGAGTACAAGGGTCAACAATTTTGGGACTCTCGACTAGTGAAAACTTCATAAGATAGTGACTGTTGGATCTTTAGGGGCCCAGATTCATTGATCCGTGACAAAGGGGCACTTTGGAATTCAAAGATCAAGTGGAACAGTGACTGGATTTCATGTCGCAAAATGCAAAATGCCAAAATGATCCTAGCCATCGACCAGGGGTTGATCTAAGCCGTAGATCTCGCGTCACTGTGCTTTCAATTATTGGGACTTGGTGGGTGCACCTTGTGGTGACATATAAAAAGGAAAGGGAGGAGCCAACCTTCGATTATCCCATCAGGTTTTTGGACTCAGAGGGGTCTGTGCCAGGGGACCATTGTATTAGAAACCTTGAAACAACAAACGTGACGTGCCTTTTGGGATTTTCCTTTTGGGCTAAACCCATGGTCACACCTGCGGTCTCGAGGTGTTTGGGGCTTATGCCTAGTGTTGGTTTGCATGGGAAGAACATAGACAAGGGCCTATGGACTTAGTTTTAGAGGTTCCTTTTCTGAACCAGGAGAGCCATTCCGGCTCTAGAATAAAAGATCCTGACTGGGAGGTAGCGCAACCCTTAGGAAGGATAGGGGTTCTGCATCAGGTGGTATCAAAGCATAAATTATTCATCTATAGACTTTAGGTGAAAGAGAAAGAGAAAAGGAGGAGACAAAGAACTCGAAGTTGTACTCTGTGTGTGACAAGCAGTCAACACAATGCTGCCAAGGAGATTAGAGCCAACGTTAGACAACCATGCTATAGAGAGGGATATGCGAGAGCTTCATGCTAGATTGGAAATAATGGAAGCAACACAGAGAAGAGAACTTGATGCTGGAGACATCAGTGATGCAGAAAGTGAAGAGGTTGAGGTTGAAGAAGATGTAGGAGAGGATGCTACAGAAGAACGTTTTTTCAGAGTAGTTTCCAGCTTGGGAGGTAGAGCTAAGATAGAGGTTCCCATGTATGAGGGAAATCTAGAAGACAGATGCTATAGAGAGGGATATGCGAGAGCTTCATGCTAGATTGGAAATAATGGAAGCAACACAGAGAAGAGAACTTGATGCTGGAGACATCAGTGATGCAGAAAGTGAAGAGGTTGAGGTTGAAGAAGATGTAGGAGAGGATGCTACAGAAGAACGTTTTTTCAGAGTAGTTTCCAGCTTGGGAGGTAGAGCTAAGATAGAGGTTCCCATGTATGAGGGAAATCTAGATGCTGAAGAACTGTTGGATTGGATAATATCCATGGAAAAAAATTTCAACTATGAAGATGTCGATGAGGATAAGAAGGTGAAGAAAGAATTCACTAGGCTAAAAGGTCATGCGAAACTATGGTGGGATGAGCTGCAGGCTTGGAGGATAAGTAAAGGAAAGTAGAGGATAAATAATTGGGACAAAATGGTAGCCAAGCTGAAGGCTAAGTTCATGCCGAAAGATTATCAAATAAGTCTGTTCAGGAAGTTACAAAACCTGAGACAGAAAGGGATGATGGTTAAGGAGTACACCGAGGAGTTCTATTGGCTGAACATCAGAATTGGACAGAGGGATCGAGATGAATAAAAGTTTTCTATATATATAAATGGATTGAGATATGAAATCCAGGACGAGCTCACCATGATGTCAGTCAGGACCATTGATGATGCTTATCAATTTGTGTTGAAGGTAGAGGAGAAGCTGACCAGATAACATAACTAGCAAGGAAGAGGTAAAAGCTCAATCCCAAGAAAAATCAAGGGGTTTAACCCTGACAAAACACATCAGTATAAGGATGAGGCTGAGAAACCACATAGTCACTCGGAAAGAAGAGGAATTTCCTGAGACAAATAGGGTGGTGGAAGAAACTCTTCTAGAGGAAGAGGCAGAGGAGGAATAAGATGCTATGCCTATGGAAAGACAAGACACATGTCTTGGGAATGTATCGAGAAGAAGAAATAAGGAGGAGGAGAATCTCACATCTCATAAACCCAGTGAAGAGGTGTTGAAGCAGAAGGAGCAGAGGATGGAGCATCCCTGATGTTGAGAAAATTTCTCTTAAAACCAGAGGCAGAAATTGAAAAGCCAGTGCATAGAAATAGTCTCTTCAGGAAAACTTGCAAGATTAAGGAAAAAGTATGCAAGGTGATCATTGACAGTGGAAGCACTGATAACCTAGTATCCACAGAGATGGTGGAGAAATTGGAGATGAAGACAACTGCACACCCAAATCCATACAAGGTCTCATGGTTGCAAAAAGTACACCAGGTAACGATTACTAAACAATGCTTGGTTGAAATTAACATAAAAGGTTATAAAGATGAAATCTTGAGAAAATTTCTCTTAAAACCAGAGGCAGAAATTGAAAAGCCAGTGCATAGAAATAGTCTCTTCAGGAAAACTTGCAAGATTAAGGAAAAAGTATGCAAGGTGATCATTGACAGTGGAAGCACTGATAACCTAGTATCCACAGAGATGGTGGAGAAATTGGAGATGAAGACAACTGCACACCCAAATCCATACAAGGTCTCATGGTTGCAAAAAGTACACCAGGTAACGATTACTAAACAATGCTTGGTTGAAATTAACATAAAAGGTTATAAAGATGAAATCCTATGTGATGTAATTCCCATGGACGTATGCCATGCTCTATTGGGAAGACCATGGTAGTTTGACATAAATTTCATTCATAATGGGAGAAAAAATATGTATACATTGGAGAAGAATGGTAGAACACATGTGTTGTTGCGAATACAAGAGAAGAGAGTGAAAGAGGAAGCCATGCAAATCATACTTCTCATGAGTGGGAAGGAACTTTTGAAAGAAGTCAAGGAGGAACAGGAAATGCAGTTTGTTGTGGTAAGGAAGCCCAAAGTTATCCTTACAAGTACATCAATGGATGATTTTCCTGAGGAAGTTTAGGAACTGTTGGATAATTTCGTTGATATAGTGGTGGATGAGCTTCCAAACTCATTGCCACCCATTAGAAGTATAATTCATCATATCGACTTGATACCAGGAGCAAGCCTGTCGAACAAAGTAGCATATAGGTTAACACCTTGAGAGAATGAGGACATGAAGAACCAAGTCCAAGAATTCCTAGATAAGGGTTTGGTCAGAGAAAGTTTGAGCCCATACGCAGTAGCAAATGTGTTGATCCCAAATAAATATGGAGGATGGAGAATGTGCACAAACTTGAGATCCATCAACAATATCACCATCAGGTACAAATTTCCTTTACTAAGGATGAATGATTTAATGGATTTCTTAAGTCGACCAAATTTCTTTTCTAAGATAGATCTGAAAAGTGGATATCACTAGATCAAGATGAGAGAAGGTAATGAATGGAAAAAAACCTTTAAGACAAATGAAGATCTGTATGAGTGGCTTGTTATTCCATTTGGATTAACAAATGCCCCGAGCACTTTTATGAGGCTGATGAACGAAATCTTAAAAGATTTCATTGGAAAATTTGTAGTTGTATATCTGGACGATATACTGATCTTTAGCAGAACTAAAGAGGACAATTTGAGGCACCTAACATTATTAATGAGGAGGCTACACCAGGAGAAGCTGATGATAAATATGAAGAAGTCATCTTTTATGAAGACAAAGCTCATTTAATTGGGTTTTGTGATCTCTTCGAATGAACTGAAGATGGATCCAGAGAAGGCT
>CBVK0102204618.1:0-10127 GCA_900067695.1 Picea abies
ATCTACGCTCTTTCCCTACACGACGCTCTTCCGATCTCACCTGTAACTTCAAATTCGACCCATTCTAGGTCCAAATTTGCTAGAACAAAATTGAAATCAGGAATATCTAAGCACATGGCCAAATTTCTCAATTTTCCCATGAATTTACCAACCGAAATTGGGGCTTTTTCCCAATTCCACACAATTGTTGTTTCTTTTTACCATGGACGCTCTACAACTAGAAATTGGCCACTTCAAAATAAATCCTCTATGAAATTTTGCTTCAACTCAACTTGCTCGGCCCATCCAGGCTCTGTGTTGAAAACTAAGGCTCTGATACCATATTGTAACATCCTCGACCACCCATGCCGGGCCATGCTACTCTGAAAACTGCTTTCATTCTCTACTCAACATACTGTAACATACCCAGTATCCAACTGAGCTATGCCACATAAATTTTTCGAATTTCATGCAATTAAAACATATACACACAAAACACTTGCAAAAATTTATATATAAAACTTAAACAGACAAATACATACTATAAATGCACATATTCATACTGAAATAACAGTAAACATATACATGCAACATATACAAGCAATACCCATAAATATAAAGACAGTTATAACCACAATTAAGATAAACCCATAAAAATACACACGCAAATAACAATGCAACATGTAATATTATCACACAATTGACACTTATGTTGGTAATAATATCACCAACTGGGTGCAGATGTTCCATGAACCTCCCAGCCTTAGACCACACTGCTCATCACTCTTAGCAGTGGGTCACCCCTGAGTTGGGACTAAACTCCACCCGGGTAAAGGGATTCCTAACCAGGCTAATGGTTCATAGACAATAGGAAATACTCCGTCACAGGCGCCAACTCAAACTAACAGTCTACAGTCCCTCATTCCCCACATGCCTGTCCCACCCCAAGAAGTGTGCCTCTTCTCTACTCAACAGTCCTTCGGTTGCCCCACTTCCTTTCCGGGCTTCAACAATAGGACGAACATGAAGTCTCAGAGCACTGTAGCTACAGTTTAACACCTTCAGGAAATCAATTCCCAACAATTCTCTCACCCAGAGAGAAATTTCCCACGGGCCCAAGAACCCGCCTCTTTAGTATCCCACATGCCTGACAACCCGCTTCTTTAGTCCAATTCACAAGCTAACCAAGTATACAAACATGTATGGTTATGGATACAGGTTCAGGTACAATGACATGAAGGTATGAAGGATAACTGAGTGAGTGAGTGAATGCTCCTGGAATGGATGAATGATAGAAGGAATGATGGGAAAAATGAACTAAGTCCAAACTATATGTATGCATGTCCCCAACTTGACACTTGTCATGTTGGGAGCTACTTTGGCCCACTTGCCCCAACATTAGAACTTAGAATAAAATAATTATCCATATTTTATGATTTAAGAAATATTAATATAATATTCCTTTTTGGCTTAAGCTCCCTAGCTTAGCCCTTTTCCTTAAATTTTAGCCCTCCCTTTCCCTAACTAGTGGAGTTTAGTCCCCCATACTCTTTTATCGTGGTCGGTCTGCGTGCAACGATGTATTTTATATTAATGATGAGACATATACAAAAATAGGCTCGCTAACCTTTAACATCTAGGCTCTCCGGCCTAATCCTCACAAAACTGGCTCACCAGCCTATAAAACACAATATATACACAAAGGCTCCCTGGCCTCAAAATGGAGCACACATAAGTTGTTGTGTGTGGTATCTTGGAATGTGCACACTTCCTCATTTTACTGTCTAGTACATGTGCACACTATACCATGGAAGGTGCATACAAAAATGATTTCAAACTACTCACCAACTTATGTACATTTGTATTTACATTTACAATTGGGTTCGGCCTAGGGATATTACATAAAGAAATAAGTGGCAATTTGGTTTCCACATCTTGAGGCACAAATGGAAAGATACCTCGCAGGAACAAGGCAGTAAAGGCACAAATGGCAGTTTCTCAGGTGTTTTGGGTCGATCATAATGACGAATCATCTCTTATAGTTGTCCAAGGATAAGATTTTCAGTTTTGATCATAACATCAATGAGATATGCTTTATAGAATAATGAATATCTTCAGAACATTTGGTAGCACCAGTCAACATCCAAGGTGGCACTCTGTCCCAGATTTTTGGAGCATTTGTAGGATCTCTAATCAAGATGGCATGAAGACTTTGAAGATATTTTGAAGACAATTTTTGATGATAATTAGGCATTTCTTATTTTGGTTATGTAATTATTACTCTCAAACTTATGTATGAGAGTAATATCTTATGTTGTATATCTATAAATACATGATTTTATGAGAAACAAAAGGGGGGGAGCAACCCGGGAGCCTTTTTGGGCTGGGTTTTTAATGCCAATTTCTTTCAGCGAAATACAAGATAGAAGCAAAGAGATTCTAAGCCTTGTTGAGTTAAATCTTGTTTTTCCCCATGTTCTATTTCTTATGTTGTCATTAATATTCTTTCTTCAGCTCATTCATTTATTCATCTTGTAGAGGTTACAATTCAGTGAAACTTTTGCTGTGGATAATTAAAAGCATTCCTTCAAGTGCAATTTTTCCTTTGTTTTGCTGTGAGTAAAACAAGACCTACATCTTAATTGTTTTGCCTAATTTACAAGTTTTATTTGTTCATAGTTTTTCCTCTGTCTTGCTATGAGTGAGACAGGACCCATGTCTAGATATTTGCAATCATTGTCATTCTTCTACTGAAAGGAAGACTAGATTTATCAGAATTGGATACCTGGTTCTTCATTTTTAGTTTTTTTTTCCACTTTTTCTATCCATGCTTATGATCTAAAGGATTTAGCAGTTGAATTCATGCCTCTTTATTTATGATTTTTAATGGTTGAAAGGATCTTTCAGACCTAGTTCTAGAAGCCTCCAATAACTGGTCAATCAACAACTATTATCTTCTTCAAAATGTGCTAAGGCTTGGCTCTATTATAACCTAGAGTCAACTCTTGCAACAACAACTGCTATGTGCATCCATTTGAGAAGAATGATTACAATCAGGATCCAGAGGCCTTTTTAACATTACACATGAATTCCAAAACCCTAGACATCCAAAAACCTAACCTTAGGAGATGAAGCACCAAAAGTTATGTGGGCCCCGATGGGTAAGTTGGTACCTCAACTTCTCAGGGTCATAAATTTTGCATACGACCTCCATTTTAGGCGCGCGATAGCCCATTGGAAAGGTATTTTCAAGAACTACACATTATGTCATCAAACTTTGAATTAGTCTATAGTTTGACTGTGGAAAGACAAAAAAACACAGTTTAGGGCCCCAAAACGACCCTGGAAGTACAAAAATATGTACTGACATGAAAAATTCCAAAAAAATCCAATTGGATTAGGTGAGTGGCCACCAATCTCCACTTGGAAGTTGCGCAGGGATTCAGAAAACCCCATAAGTGTAGAGCCCACAATTAAAAATAAGTACAGAAGAATGTGTTGAACTAAAAATTGTCAAGAGGAGCCAGTTGGAATAGGTGGGTGGCCACCAATATCCACCTGGATCAGTCCCACCCCCATTAGGAAGTAATGGTCTCCATTGTGTTGAGTGCCCCCATCAGGTGAGGAAAATTCTACTGAATTTGGCCCCGGGTGAGCCACTTGCCTTGGTGTAGGAGACACACTGCCTTGACAACCCGATAAAGTTGGATCCTATGCTAGCGAATGCCCTTCACCTGTATGTCCACTATCTGATCAATGGATGCATGTTCCATACAATCAGGGTTGAGCTCTATTGGTGTCGAGCTCTATTGGTGTCAATTGTTTTGCGATCTCTGAGGTGTCCAATAATGGTGGAAAATATGGTCGAAGGAGGTCCACATTGAACATTGGGTGCAATCCAACGAAGGGTGGAGTGTTGAGTTCAAAAGCATTGCTACCCACAACCTTGGTGATAGTGTAAGGCCCATAACGAAGTGGGAGAAGCTTCCGATGGGGGCCCTGTAAGGTGATCTTTCTGCAAATGTAACCATACCTTATCTCCCACCTGAAACTGGTGTGGTACCTGGTGTTGATCATGGCACTGCTTGTACTTAGCATTGTCTTTCTGCAAAATCTCATGGACCTGTTGGCATATGTGTTGAATCCGATCAATGAATCTAGTGGCTTTGTCGACCTCATAATGAACATGGCAAGATTATTCCTTTGTGGTTACAAGAGATAGTGCAACATTAATGGGACCCAAATGTTGGAATCGTAGCCCCACTTGAAATGGGCTATGGATGGTGGAGCTATGGGGAGCCCTGTTGTAGCTGTTCTAAACATAGGGAACACTCTCATCCCATGTACATGGATGCTTAGAGTTGTACATGTGTAGGATGTGCACAATCATCTGATTAATGACCTATGTATGGCCATTGGTTTGGGGGTGGAAAGCAATGGATTTAGTGAGTTTGGTGTCCAACAGTCACCAGAGACTCGACCAAAATGTGTTGAGGAACCTATTTTCCTAATATGAGGTGATGGTATGTGGTATCCCAAAATGGATCCACACCCATTCGAAGAAGATCTTGTCAGTATCTGTCATTGTGATGCTCTTCTTGTAGGATGCGATAATGGCCATATTTGAAAATCGATCAACCACCACAAATACACAATCATTGTCATGCTTGGTGGATGGAAGGACATACATACAATCCATCGATATGGATTCCCAAGGAATCTCAGGAGTAGGAAGAGGGGTGTATAAGCCTTGATTGTTGATGGTTGGCTTGGAAATGGCACAAGAAGTGAAAGATCTGATATACTTTCTTATGTCTTGTCGAAGTTTTGGCCAATAAAAATGTTTCTGTAGAACGACCAAAATTTTCTCCACACAAAAATGTCATGCCATCTGACTGTAGTGAGCCTCCCAAATTATCTTTGCATGCTCGCTTGTGGGAACACAAAGGTGTCTTAGATGGCATAACAATCCATCCTGGATGTGAAAATTGGTGACATTCGCTCTTGTACCCAAGAGCTGATAGGTGGTGGTGAAGTCAGGGTCACACTGATAAAGATGGGTCCACTCAGATGCCTCATGCCCACAGGAATCAAGCACTGTGGTGAGGGAAGAAATGGGAGGGTGACTGAGGAATTCATCAACACAATTTGTGCTCCTTGTTTTATACTTGATGTTGATATGGAACTGTTGTAGGTATGTGGACCACTTTTGATGATGGTCATTCTGCAACTTCCCCTATGTCTATATGAAATGCAGAGGCTTGTGATCAATGTGGATGATTGTCTCCTTTCCCATAATGTAATGCTTCCATTGACGGAAGGCTTGCATAATGGAATACATTTCTTTTTCATAGGTGGGGTATTTCTGGACAACATCTGAGAGTGTATTACTATGGTATTCTATTTGATGATTGTGTAGAGTGAGAACTATGCCTACAACATAGTTGGACGGATCAATCTCGATCTCAAATGGTTGTTGTATATCAGGTAAGGAGAGTACTGGAGTTGAGCACAAGTGATGCTTTAGATCATCAAATGCTTGTTGTTGTTCCTAACCCCATGTGAACTTTGCATTGACACCACCCTTGGTTACTTAGATGAGGTCCCATGCAATATGGGAGAATCCCAACATGAACCTTTGGTAGAAGTTGGCAAGTCCCAAGAAGCTTCAAAGATCGGTTAGTGTGGTCATGTTTGGCCAGTCACGAATGACTTGGATCTTAGCTGGATCCACATGTACCCCATTCTCATCAACAATGTAGCCCAAGTATTGGACCCTGTTCATGCCAAAGGGAAATTTTTCCAAGTTGGCATATAGCCTATGCTATAGCAGAATGCCCAAAACCTGTTGAATATGCTACATGTGCTCCTCCCAATTTCTACTGAAGACGAGGATGTCATCTACATATACCACCACAAAATAGTTGGTGAAGGGTCTTAATACATCATCCATCAATATCATGAAAGTTGCTGGTGCAATTGTTAAGCCAAAGGGCATGACCAACCATTCGAAGAGACCTTGTTTAGATTTGTAAGTTGTCTTCCATACATTAGTTGGCTTGATGGGAACCTGGTGGTAGCCAAACTTTAGGTCAATCTTGCTGAACAACCTTTCCCCCTTGAGTTGGTCAAGAACGTCATCAATTCATGGAAGTGGGTACTAGTTCCTGACTGTGATTTTGTTTAATGCTCTGTAATCAATGCATAGACATCATGTATCGTCTTTCTTCTACACTGACACAATCGAGCTTTCACAAAGGGAGGAGTTGGGTTGGATGTGCCCCTTTTAAAGCAACTCTTGGATTTGGCACTTGATTTCATCATTTTCCATCAGTAAGCGATGATAGACTGGTATATTAGGTAGCGGTGCATCGGGGGTTAGATCAATTGGATGCTTGACTTGATAGTGCGTCAGTATCCTGATGGGAAAGGATAAGATGTCTATGTACTTTTTGGATCATGTTTTCATTGATGCCAATGGTTTGTTTGATTGATTTCAAGTGATTGATTGATACCAAAGGATTGATTGATTGATGTCAAATATAATATGTATTGTCCTTTATGAGAATGGATAGATGTCAAGTGGGATCATAGTCATATGATGTCATGCATAGATGAAGATAGATTGATGTGGTTCAATGAGTTGTCATTGATATGATACATAGATGAAGATGAATCAACGGGTTGTCATTGATATGATGCATTGTTGGGTTAATGTAAATATGAATCATTATGGTTGATAAGATGCATAAATGGATGAACTCCAAAGTGGTCCCCTTATGGTGAAAGCCCTCACTGGAAGACGCTTTATGGTTGAGTTATCCTTGAAGTATGGTTGGAGAACCCATGCTTGATTGTGGCATAATGGGATGAAGATCAATGAATTTGTAAGTGAAACTATCCTAGATGGATAGTTCTTTTCATGCCATTTTTGGCGGTATGTGGAATGTCACATAACTCCTCATGGTTTGAGAGTTATGGCCTTACAAAGATGGAGGACCCTCATATGTAGGCTTGAAGCCCCAAAAGGTCAAGAAGTCAAAGAGCTTGCAAAGAAGAAATTATTATTTAAATGATAAAGTGAAGTGACAAGGTCAAGGAGGATTATTTAAATAATAAAGTGAAGTGAAAAAATCAAAGAAGATTATTTAAATGATAAAGTGAGGTGACAAAATCAAGGAGGAATATTTAAATGATAAAGTAATGGACAACTTTCTAATTATGGAAAGTGGTTAACCCTAAAATGAGGAAAATAGGTTAAGTGACCTAGAATATGAAGAGTATAAATAAGAGTCCAGGGTCTCTTGTGAAAGAGTATCTCTTGAGCATGTATTGCAGATCTATTCTTAGAGAGAGAGTATGGAGGATCTCATGGACGCATCAAAGTTTCGACAAATCTGAGGTCTCGACGAAGAAAGTTTCTGAAGTTCAGAAACCCTAGTTTCTGAGGCATACATGGGCTGACAATGTATTAGGGTGTGTACTTACTGAGTTATACACGGGCTGCCAATGTATTAGGGTGCATACACACATGGGATGACAGTGTATTAGGGTGCGTAGATGTTGAAAAAACCATGGAAACTTGAAGAGATGAAGATGGAGACTGTTGGCATATTTATTACGGGCAGACATAAGGCAGAGTATTTGTTTGTCATTGATGGAAAGCTCAGCCCGACGATGACGAACAAGAGAAAGTGGCAAGACTAGCAGCGCAACGATGATCGCATGGAAAGATCAAAAGCGTAAACTTCAGGAGTCAAGGAAGCAACTCACAACAGAAAATCGCGAAATGCGAAACCACGACTTAATATCCATTTCGAATATTGGGAGTTGGAGGTGTCAAGGACACTCACGAAAAGAATGATGAAATCGAGAAATGTGAAACCATGACTTAATCTCCATTTCGGAGTTTCAGATACTGGGAGTTGGAGGTGTTAAGGACACTCACAACAAGAATGATGAAATCACGAAATGCGAAAGATCAGAGCATGTCAAAGACTCCATTTCAGAGTTTCGTAGACTGGGAAATCAAATATCAAAGGAAATTTAACCTTTGAAGTAGCGAACCTCGAAATCCCGAAACAAACACATCAACAAACCACGTCAGCTAAGGACACGTGGCACAATCAGGCAATGACAAGTGTCAAGCTGATTCGACATTTCAGGCACATGTAAGTCACGAATCAGAGTGACATGTGGCAGCTATTTGGCACGTGTCAATCCACGTGTAACGTCAGTAGGTTTACATCACATCGAAACTTTCTATTTCGAGGTTTTTACATAGCAAGCAGAAACTCCACCATCATGAAGTCTCGAACTCTGAAATGCTGAAATGCGAAAAACACCTTTTAGTGTAGGCTGTGGTCACCGTCAGTGGTCATGTGAGAGGGAGGAGCTAGCATCAAGATAAGATCCTTTTCGGTGATCGTAACATGAAGAGTCAAGACTCTTCACCACAGGAATGTCGAAATGCCGAAATGATGAAATGTGAAATGGCGAAATCAACACGAGACCCTGTGCTTGTAATCCAACGGTGTTGGATACATGGAAATCTGATCGAAGGGCTACTGTTTCTCTTCATGATTAATTGTTCAGTTACGATTCAGTTAGCAGAACTGAATCATGGTTCTTGGAAAAATGGCGTTTTAGTTTCTGAAGCATTGTTCTAGGGATTTGAGGGGTAACTGAAGGGGTTGTAGTGTATAAAAGAAACACGCAGTGACTGTGTGTGGTTGGTCATTCTAAATGAAAAAATGAGTTGAACTGTAAGAAAGGGAAAATTACAGTATGCGTAGTCTGAGACCGACAGTATGTGCAGTGTGAGATAAAACTCAGAGATGAGTAACAGATGAGGAATAGACAGAAGCAAGAGCAGAATTGCAGAACAACTTGAAGTATAGCAGAATTGTAAAACAAACAGAGGAAGAGAAGAATTGCATAACAGTTAGAAGCAGACCAGATTTACAGAACAGAGAAGAAGTGGTAAGAATCGATTTATCTGTGTTGTTGGTTATTCAATCATTTATTTATAATCAGGGAGGTAGGGTGGTGATAGGGAGGATTGTGGTCCTATGATATTCGAGTTGGTGCTTGAATATTTGGAGTTGTAGCTTCCATCTAGTTGTGGCTAGAAAACAGGGTGGCAGGGTGGTGCCTGGGAAAACACATAGTTTTCTATATGCAAGTTGGTGCTTGTATAAGTGGAAGTAGGTGCTTCCATCCAGTCGGTGCTAGAACACTCAGGGAGTTGGTGCTTCCTTCTAGTGGGTGCTAGAGAAACCAAATAGTTGGTGCTCTCAAACAAGTTGGTGCTTGTATAAGTGGAAGTAGGTGCTTCCATCCAATTGGTGCTGGAACACTCAAGGAGTTGGTGCTTCCTTCTAGTCGGTGCTAGAGAAACCAGAGAGTTGGTGCTCTCAACAAGTTGGAGCTTGTAAAATAGAGGTAGTAGCCTCACTTTGAGTTGGTGCTCAAACATAGATGATGTACAGAACTTAAAATATTGCCTATCATTTTGAAGAAGAAGAGGTTTTCTCCCTTTATGGATTTCCTCGTGAAAATCTGTCTCTGTGTATATCTTATGTGTGATTGATGCTCATTATTTATGTTGTTCATATTATGTATAATATTGATGGTCACTTGATGAAAGATTAAAAATGGATTAATAGACTTAATATTGTTTAAGCATAGTAACAACTGATTCACCCCCCCCGCCTCTCAATTGCCTTAGTAATTTCAACAATTGGTATTAGAGCCAATTCCTTTTATCTAAAGGTAGATCTATAAGCTTAAACATGACAAGTCATGAAGGGACTTCAGCCACTAAGCCTCCTTTGTTTGATGGAACAAATTTTGCCTTTTGGAAGGTTATAATGAGAACATACCTAATGGCCTTAGGTGTTGATGTTTGGGATGTAGTAGAGACTGGATACATAAATCCTGTTGTGTTAGCTTCCAAGGATGATAAGTTAGAATTTAGCTTTAATTCTAAGGGAATGAATTCTATCTTGAATGGACTTGCAGAAGCTAATTTTGTAAAGGTGATGCATCTTCAAACTGCCAAAGAAATGTGGGATAAACTTATTAGCAGCTATGAAGGAAATGAGAAAGTAAAAGATGCCAAACTTCAAACATTTAGGTTGAAGTTT